>CABFWO010001839.1:95823-105942 GCA_902155825.1 Timema genevievae
ATATATATATATATATATATATATGTTAGGTCAGTGACTGAATTCAGTTACGATTGTCCCCTTTTTTGTGTAGCTATTTACGGTGCGCAACCTGTGGGAGCACTACTAGGTCGAAGTAGTGGCCTGCGGGGATAGTGCTTTGTTCCGGCCCCTTTAGACGCCATATGTATCTGAGTGTTCAAAGATAGTTTATACTAGCTATTGTGTGCCCTAGTAATGGGTAAATGTATAAATTTACTATTGATTGCTCTGAAAATATTCATTAGGAAATGACCGGCCATAGTAAAATACTGTGTAGATGCCTGATTGTTAGCCATCTATTATTTGTAAAATGGAAGCTCTTCTAATAGGAAATTATTCTTAGGTTTTCGTAACTCTTCATTGGGGTTGACACAAGCTAGCTAACTTACATAGCAATCTTCTAAGTAACTCTAAAAATATAGGATTTGATGCTATGTTTCTATTTTCAATTGTTTCACTATTACTCATGATTAGACCTGTCAGGTATTAGTCTGGTACTAGCTAGAATAGATAGTATTTATGTAAATTGACATGAAACATAATTTAATTTGGATTTCCTATTTTCTACTGTCGCTGAGTTGAGGCAGACGTTCCTTCGTACGATTAAGAGCGATGATCCCTATTTCCAGAGTTATTAAACTAAACTAAATGTTCTATCTAACTTCTGTTGGGTCCTTGTCTACAAAATGTTAATATTTGTTCGGCCAACTGAATGTTTTCTACTTCGATAACAGAATAAATTTATCTTTAATTAATTGATTAATATCTTTTCACTCATCTGCAGTTATATATAATTTTGTTTGCTTTTTAATAAACTTATTTGTTAAACTTATATATTTCTGTGATGCATCTACCTTCCCTATCCTTGATCAATTATAACTTATGTAATTATGCATTAGTTATCGTGTCTTTTTGTACGTGATAGGAGAAGTGATGGTACAACTTTACCCTTTTGGTGATGTTATTTTATGGATATTTTAATATTTATCAAAACTGACATCTGCGCATCACAGTACTTGATGTATGAATACTTTAAAGACGATATAGTTACTTTATAGCTGTCAGATAAGTTCCTTCCTATAAAAATTGGACTCAATTTACCATAGATATATAGCAACCCATGGTGTTACTCTGAGTAATAAAATACATAGCCATATTACCAAGATATTGACTACTTGTTTAGCAGAACAGCCGCGATAGTGGGCATGAAGTCTGAGGTGTTTGTCTAATCCTGTTTGGTTTGCCAATAACTGTAATATCAGGTTTCAGATCACAGACATTTGTAGTTGGGTAGATTTCCATGTATTGTGTACCAATCTCCTTCTAGGCAAGTGTGGGTGCACATCATCATAAATAGCCATATATTCTTCCCATCCCTTGCCAATTAGTGTAAATATATGAATATACTAGACTGAGAGTAAGACGAATGAGAGGTGTAGCAGTTTAAAGCAGTACGTAAACTGTAAATATCTTCGTCAACACTAACTGTAATGCCACTCTCTCTCCAAGCAAATACGGATAAACGTCCTGTAAAATCCTCCAAAATCAACCTTACTCATTGCTAACTGGTTAATGTAATTAGTATTTATATTAGTATTGCCCTCAAGGCTAGTGATATGTGGGGAAAAAAATAAACAACAGCCTGGAGTCGAATCAGGGTCTTTGTAACCTGTGGCTTGCCACTTCACCACGGGGATAGACTGAGTCCAGGTGGGAACCAAACAGAATCCTCTCATTTGTTAATAATTCATTGCTTTATTTTCGTATCCCCAAAGAGTGAAAGCGTCGTTTATACTGTGTAATGGATATTCGACCAGTCGATGTCACCTGCATTATGTAACATGTATTAATGACTCGGTAGCCAGGCTAATGGTCTGTAATGTCGGCTGCAACTTTACTGGAAACTAAAAGTTTCGGGTCGTGCGTTTAAGCACTCAATGGCTCTCTACTTCTCCTACAGTAATATTAATCACTGTTTAGAAAGTAGCCTTTGTTTAGCCTGATAAAGCCTTTATGGAATCGATGGGATACTAATCCTACATCACATGGAGTTATAATCAGGAATATTTACATGACCGACAAACTGATTGTATACACTTGCGACCAGGTGGGTTGGCCTATTGGCTCACACGATTTGCTCTAAAGAGGGAGGCTTGGGTTCGATATCGATCCGAGTCTACACTTAATTAATCTCAGTTTAACTATTAATGATTCAAGCTTTAATTATTTGGTTCCAATATGAAGGGTTTCTCAAAGATCCGCCCTTTAAAGATGTCCATAAGAATCCCAGGAAATTTTATAGTAAAAAAGAATGAAATAATGTTACATAGAATACAAAAATTTGAAATTCCAAAGATTATATATGAAATATCCATATTATTATTCTGTCTTTATTTCATCCATAGGCATAAGTCATATAAATAAAGATGTATTCACCTATCTAAAGTAATAATTCTTAAACATTATTGATGAAAATATTATGAATTTTACATACTAATTCGATATTGTTATAAGATATTTTGTTTCAACATTTCATTTAATAATTTAATTTCTGTCTTGCATTTACAAATGGAATTGACTAAAATAATGTTTTTCCTGCATATATTTTCACCTTCTCCCTACCCCTCTCATGCCCTGACCCCGGTAGTCCCCCAGTGTGCATAACTTCCATTGGTGGTTCGCCATAATCAATACCTTGGTGTAGTTTATTATAAGATCAGTCCAGAGTGTAATCAATTAAGGAAGGACTGCTACTTTTGGAATATACGAAGTGCACGGTTGCTAATTTATAACGTCCTGCAAAGTTAATGGAGTACAAGTAAGTAGATTTAAAAATATATTTGCTTAGCTACATTTTATTTCCTATTATTTGAAATTTTGGTGTAATTAGCCATTTTTAAATATAAAGCCTTTGGTTTAGTTTATTTTTTGTTAATCTCATCATATTTATAGAACAGTTAATTTTTCTACCTACATTTAATTTACGTTACTCCGGTAATGAATGGACGATACTATATAAATATTCTGGATGAAAAAAAAAATTGTTTTGAGTCCACTATAATGGTTCTTGAGCAGTATTTAAAAAAAAAAATTCACAAAGCGTCTGAACTGTAAATGGACTTCCCTACAAGCCCCCTGATTTGTAAAAAAAAACAGTTGACTTATGAGATTTTTCGTTAGACTACGAAGGATGATAATATATTAAAAGTGTTACATACTACAAACTATCTATACATTGGGATGGAGAAATTTATTTCCACTTCTTTATGAGGTAAAATCTGTAATTATGAAAATTTATTAGAATCATTAAATGAATCTATCTTTTATTTACAAATTAAATATACTTAATCGCATATCACAAATTTGTTATTAAAATGTTATATTTTCAAAAACTGTATTCTTCTCCCCTTTTAGCTAAAAAAACTTCACATTTTAACTTAGGTATTTTCTAAATAATACACAAACACAATTTAGAAACTAAATAAAAATATTTATTTAGATCTAATGTTTCAAATAAAATTGGATGTAATTAAATACAATATTAATATATATTACATTTTTCGACCAAAACAATAGGAACTGTCAAACCCCTTTTCGGTTGTTATTTCTATAGTAAAGATTTAATTCACGGTACAATTCACAGTTCAACGCACGATGGGTCCAGAAACTAGAACAGAAGACTGTAGCGTGTTTTACTATTTACAATTTTATATATATTTACACTTGAGTACAACCATGGGTACAACTGTTACACATCAATATATACACACACGATACTTGGCTACCGTGTCCACGACTCCAGTTTGAGACAGCCAGTCCCAAGCTCACTCACAACAAGACTGCCTTTCTACCTGACTATTTGCACCTGTGCGCCCCCACCCCCTCTTTCCACATTCCAGTTACAGAGGTGGGTACACTCACTACACAGGTACAAAATAGTCACTACAGCTATACGCTACACTGTTCCCTCCCATTTTTTTAAGAGGCTCTCCTGAGCCACTATAACAAATCACACTGAGAGTTATTATTGTCTTATTTTTTTTCTTTTTCCACAAGAAAGTCACTATGATCACACGTCCAGATAGTATCCCGTGGGCTTCCTCTGCCTCGCAGGATAGCGTCTCTCTGGAATAACCCTGGGTAGCACAAATAATTCTGGACTATTAGTTTTTGTTTCACCTTCATTAGAAAAATCTAAACTAGAACTTCTTGGTAAAAGACTAGGCCCTAAGTGTTTCTCAGGTGACAAGTTTTCACTAACCTCTGTTCCTTCCCTGTCTCTTGTTGATGGTGGTTCCCTTAGAACCGAACTGCAGGGCTTCAGCCGGTTGAAATGTACAACCATCCGTTTCCGCTTGGGTGATTCACGTTGAATACGGTAGACTACATCTGAGATTATGGTCTTCACAATATATGGGCCATCCCATGCCCTGTGCAGTTTAGGTGAGGTTCCTTTCCTGACTGCTGGCTGGTGCAGCCACACACGATCACCAATCTTATAGGCACTACCCATGCACTTCCGGTCATACACATCTTTTTGCACCCGATGTGTTTTACCGAGATGTTCTCGTGTCAAACGATGTGCAGTTTCTAAATTTGTTCTTAACTGCCGAGCATACTCTACGACACTGTCGGCAGGCTCTGGTTCTCCATACATCACATCAATTGGTAACCGTACCTCCCGACCGAACATTAGATAGTAAGGGGTGAACTTCGTCGAATCTTGTGGACTGGACCGGTATGCTAGTAGAACTTGTTGCAGGGCCTTGTCCCAGTTGTCCTGAGATTTGTTGACGTACTGGGAAAGCATTGCACATAGAGTTCTATTGAATCTTTCTACCAGGCCATCTGATTGTGGGTGGTATGGAGTTGTGCGAGTTTTCTCTATCCCAAGAAGTTGACACATTTCTTGGAATAGCTTAGACTCAAACTGGCGTCCTTGATCTGTATGAAGTTCTACTGGTACACCAAACCTGCAGATGAACTCTTCCACAATGAGCTTAGCTACTGTTGACGCTTCCATATCTGGCATAGCATAAGCTTCCGTCCATTTGGTGAAGTGGTCAGTCACTACAAGAATGTATTTGTTTCCTTGAACTGTCTTTGGCAAAGGTCCCAGAATGTCCGCAGCTACACGCTGGAGGGGAAATCCTGCAAGGTAAGTCCCAAGGGGTGCTCTCAGCTTGGTCGTCGGTGATTTCCTTCTCGCGCACTCAGGACATTCTCTACACCACAGCTCTACATCATTGGTCATCCTCGGCCAATAGAACCTGTGTCGGATTTTCTCTAATGTCTTAGTAACACCTAAGTGGCCCCCAGTAACCGCATCATGCAACGATCTTAAGATATCGGTAGATAGGTGACGTGGTACTACAAGTTGAAGTACATCTGGCTTATTTTCTTCCAGCCAGCGACGGTACAGGAGGCCCCGATGTACTTCTAGTCGTTTCCACTGTGCCCACAAGCTCATGTAGCTCTCTCCTCTACTGGATGCTTCACAGGTGGTTGGCCTCTCCTTGTCTTCCCGCTTTAGTTTAGCAATATGTCCAATGGCTTCATCAGCGTCCTGTAGCAATCTCATGTCCATATCTGACCAGTGAAGTGCCCAGCTTGAGTCATCTTGAGATATAGTGGATATCGGCAGTTCCTCCTGCCCACATTGTTTACATGGCAAACGGGACAGTCCATCAGCATTTCCGTGACTCTTTCCAGGACGATGTTCTACCATGAACTCAAATTCAGCCAATTGCTCTAGCCACCGTGCAACTTGCCCTTCAGGTTCTTTAAACTGCTGCATCCAGCGAAGAGAGTTGTGGTCTGTGCGTACTTTAAACCTTTTGCCGTACAAGTAACTCCGGAAATGTCGAGTTGCATACACCAAAGCCAACATCTCTCTCCTAGTTACACAATAGCGACGTTCAGCCTTTGTTAGCGCTCGACTAAGGTAGGATACTACGCGTTCTTCTCCCTCCTGTACTTGACTTAAAACAGCTCCGATGCCTGTCCCACTGGCGTCTGTATCCAAGATAAACTCAGTGTCCATCCTTGGATAGGCAAGAATTGGAGCAGATGTGAGTCGTTGTTTCAGCTGTTTAAAGGCACAATCACACTGTTCACTCCACCTAAACCTCTCTCCTTTTTGTGTGAGCTGATATAGGGGTGCCGCGATGTTTGAAAATCCCTTTACATAACGTCTGTAATATGAAGATAAACCCAGGAATGCTCGGAGTTCAGTGATATCACTAGGTATGGGGTAGTCCACCACTGCACGAACTTTTTCCGGATCAGTGGCCACACCTTCCTTTGAAATAACGTGTCCCAGAAACTTAACAGTTGTTCGAAATAGATTACATTTCGATGGTTTCACTTTTAGGCCAGCTTCCCGTAACCTCTTGAATACCTCACGTAGTCTACTGATGTGCTCCTCAAAGGTTCTCCCAATCACGATTATATCATCCAGGTACACCAATGCCGTATCCCACTGGAGGCCAGATAGAACTAGATCCATCAATCTTTGGTACGTGCTTGGGCCATTACAAACTCCAAAGGGAAGCACCTTGAACTCCCACAGCCCATCTCCTGTTGTAAATGCGGTCTTCTCACGATCCTGAGGAGCAACCTCAAGCTGCCAGTAGCCACTCACCATATCGATTGTGGAAAACAGCCTCACACCTCCTAGAGAGTCCAGTAGATCGTCTATACGAGGGAGGGGATACGCGTCCTTCTTTGTAATCTCGTTCAGCCGCCGATAATCTATACAAAACCTAGTTCCACCATCTTTCTTCTTCACCATAACAACGGGTGAGCTCCATGGGGAGGTTGAGGGTTGAATGACGTCATTTTCACTCATCTCTTTCACAACACTTCTCATTTCCTCCCTACGGTGGAATGGTACTCTTCTCGGTGGTTGGCGGATGGGTGTACTTCCACCCGTGTCAATTTCGTGATAAACTAGATTAGTACGACCAAGGTCATTTGGTCCCCAAGAACACACATCTGGAAAATCGTTCAACATGGCTTCTGCTATGGAACGTTGGGTAGGTGATAGCATGGCCGAGTCTAAATCAAATAAACTAGATGCCTTCTCGCCCCGGGTAGTTTTATCTCCAGTCCCTACCGTCCCTGCCATGACGCATGGCATCAGTGATCCAATATGTGTTCCACTATATAAAGTCACAGGTTGTGGGTGTGGATTTAGCAATCTCACTGGAATAGCCTTGTCCTTGGAAGATACTAAAACGCGAGCCGCGAAAACTCCATGTTTCTCAGAAAGGTGACTGTTTGTTTCTAATACCCCCATCCCCATGTCCGCACTGACTGCTGCTTGGAGCACCACCTCATGTCCACTCGGTATCACGATTGTCTCTTTCAAAGTCACCCGGCACACTCCGGGCTGTGGTTCCCCTAGTGTTTGATTTAGGAGTACTTCCCCTTCACCCACACGCATTATTCCTTTCGAAAGCAAAACATCGCATCTGTTTCTGCGTAAGAAGTCAGTGCCTATAAGGCACATCTGTGTCAGTCCCTTTGCAACAATCATTTCCTGTGTTACAAAATAGCTTCCTATTCTAACGGGTACACTCACTGTACCAAGCACAGTCATATGATCACCACTTGCATTTATAACTGACCTGTTCGTTGGCTGAAGTTTGTCATTTGACGCTCGTCGCCAAACTTTCTCATCTATGAGGGAAACAGCCGCTCCAGTGTCTATCAGTAAATCTATAGGCTCGTCCCACAATTTTCCCTCCACGAACACGGCCGAGCACGGTTCCACACTTCCTACTACAACGCGGTACTGTTTTGAATCGGAATTTATTGCCGGTGTGGTTTCGGGCACACCGGCACGCACTAGTTTTTTTGTTTCTTGTCCTTACTACACTTTGCCCGAACATGTCCCAGTTCACCGCATTGGTAGCACTTTATTTCTCGTCCGCGTTGACATTGCTTCATTGTTTGAATGGTACCTGCAACACTTTTCAAAGATTCGCAAACATCGCGGACGGCATCCATTGTTTGCATCACCATGTTCATCATTTGTTCTGTTTTGTGGTGCTCTTGAGTTACAACACAAGCGTCACTTGTCTTTATCGGTTGCAACTCTTCATCTGCGGATACTCGACACACGCGATCGGCTGCCTCCACTTGACCTATAGCTTCCAACTCAAGAGCCAAACTCACGGCAGCGTCCAGCGTCTTAGGCCGCTCTTGCCGCACACGAAGTCTTATATCACTCCCGAGAGCTGCCAAGAACCGGTCCCGCGATAATTCGTCCCTAGCTTCGCTATTTACAGTCGGGTATGCGCGAGTCGCGAGGGCTCTTAAGCTCGTAGCAAGCTCGAGTAGCGATTCGCCAATCCGCCTAGTTCGATTTTGGAACTGTAATTTATCCAGTTCTGTTCTTTCACGTGGATTAAATTTGTCCCCTAACCGCTCCACTAATGTTGCCCATACTTTTCTCTCGCTATCTGGCAGGTCTCTGTACACACTCAAAGCTACCCCCGAGAGAAACATACCCATGAACAAACATTTTTTTTCATCACTCCAACCATTGATTTCGGCCGCCAGTTGGAACTGAAATAGCCACTCACACCAATCACCAGAACCCGTGTATACGGTTGGTTTCGCACACATTTCTGCCATTTTAATTCGAATTTACAATAATCACCGCTGCCACCAATTGTAGCGTGTTTTACTATTTACAATTTTATATATATTTACACTTGAGTACAACCATGGGTACAACTGTTACACATCAATATATACACACACGATACTTGGCTACCGTGTCCACGACTCCAGTTTGAGACAGCCAGTCCCAAGCTCACTCACAACAAGACTGCCTTTCTACCTGACTATTTGCACCTGTGCGCCCCCACCCCCTCTTTCCACATTCCAGTTACAGAGGTGGGTACACTCACTACACAGGTACAAAATAGTCACTACAGCTATACGCTACAAGACGATACATAATACGTACCATAGAATTTGGCGTCCGGCCGGGAATACTATTTATTATTATAGTCGTTCTTAACGCTCTAACCCACATTAAGAAATATTGTAACAGCAAAATGAGTAAAAGATATGTTCCACAAAATAATGGATGCTTCATTGGTAGCAAAAAACTGATAGTTTAGCTTTTAATTCATAGTAGTATATCTATGCAGTAAATGAATGTGTACTACTAAGGTTATTAGAGCCATAATATTATATACCTAATTTAAAATAGATGGTTCGGTGCACTGTTAGAGTTTCTCCTTCTTTTATCTTAAAATAGACATTTAAGAAAAACTAGTAAGATTTGTGAAACGAAACAATAAGGGCCAATCTTACAATGTCTCTTCAAAGTCCTCGTAACTTAACTGTCCGTAAAGTCTAACCGTTGGTTAAACTTGGCGTTGTGTTTTACAATACTATTTTTATGTGCTCGTCAAATTACGAACGGGTGCCTTCCATTAGTTATTATAGTTAACTTTCTCGGAGCACTAGATTTGTTTCAAAGCTTTTGATTGGCTTAATTTTACCATATAGTATATAAGCAAGTCATTACAACGTCTATGGAAGTGCTATGAAAACAAATCGATTAAAGCAAATCCAATTTATTAAGACTATTTAAGGTTATCTGTTATCTCTTATCATATTTATTGGTCTGCTAAAACGTTTGTTGAAAATAATAAACAAGAAATTTAAATTTTATCAAAGAAGAGGAAATTTTGCTAATTGAATTTTTAGAAAAATACAAACAAACGATTTAAAATAAACAATTCTAATTGGTGTCCATTCACTTCAATAATTTCCAAAACTTTATTTTTGTACAAACTTAAACGTAAGATGATTCTTCCTCGTTAAAAATTTTAGGAAATTCTTTCATTCCAATTACTGTATCTCTTCGGTCTTTAAAGTCTTGGGTTCCTTAGAACTTGAAACTCATTTTCAAAGTCATCATAATCAAACTATGTCACCCATTTCATAATACAAATGAATGTAACCTAACTTTAATAGTAACAGTTGCCTTGAAAACAATATGGCGGAGTCTTTAACGTTGTTAATGTGGACGTTATGTTTGCTAACCGGAAGGTAGACCTCGCGTTAACTTTA
>CABFWO010001839.1:107118-124174 GCA_902155825.1 Timema genevievae
ATTTTTAATCATTTTAAGATAGATGTGCCTAAAATAACTCGGGAACAGATTTTTATTGGGGATATCAGATTTTTTTCCGGGATACCGCAGGTCCCTTTTTCTTTACTCCAAGCATCATGTTGCAATTAATTTATTCATATCAGTAGGCCGAGTTAATAAGCCGGACGACCGTCTAACAGTTATTTTTTTTCTATCCGTCAGGAACAGTACTTTTTTTTCTGGATGAAAGGTACCCTATGTCCTTTTCTGTACCCATAACAACGTGTATGCGAAATTTCATGATGATCAGTCGAGTATTTTAGGCGTGAAAGCGTAATAAACAATAACAAAAAAATAAATAAACAAACTCACATTCACATTTTTTCTGGAAGAAAGGTACCCTATATCCTTTTCTGTACCCATGACAACGTGTATGCGAAATTTCATGATGATCGGTCGAGTAGTTTAGGTGTGACTGCGTAACAAACAATAATAAACAAACAAACAAACTCACATTCGCATTTTTTCTGGATGAAAGGTACCCTATGTCCTTTACTGTACCCATGACAGCGTGTATGCGAAATTTCATGATGATCGGTCAAGTAGTTTAGGCGTGAAAGCGTAACAAACAAACAAACAAACAAACTCACATTCGCATTTATAATAGTAAGGATAGATAATATAAAGTATTTGTATCTTTAATAGTACTACAATTTAATAAAGATAAGTTATTTCGCATATCAAATAGTTGAAGAGAAATTATGAAAATTGGATCTTTCCCATATGCAAAATTCCCTCAAAGTCATTTACATGAGAAAATGAGAATTGCCATTTCTTTTTAATATAATAAACAATTCCCAGGTATAAAATTTAATCAAAATCGTGAAAGCGAATTTCAATAGAATCAATTTTTCTCGTTTTACCCCTCAGTAAATTTCCCTTAAATTTGGGGTTAGATATATAATTACAAAACACCTCAGGGTGAATTTTTCTAAAACCCCAGATACCAAGGTTTAGCCCAATCGGTAAAATAATCTGGGCTATAGCCCGAGGTACAGACAGACTGACAGACGGACAGACCACATTGGGAAATCACTTTTTTTTTGCTTCAGGGGGTCATGAAACCTAAGCATATATTAAAATCTCGAGTTAGATTTTCTTGTCGATCACAATATTTTCTCTCAGAGGTGTCGAGAGAAAGTAAAATGACATTCGTCCCCTGTACAGTGAACTCAGCCCCAATGGGAGTTGAGCCAGAAATATTCATAAGGTGATAAACATTTGAGCATCACAGGAATTCAAAATTGGTACTTTTGAATCAGTAAACCCACATCGGTGATCCTACTATCTATAACCTCTCTTTGTCAATAAACCCGATTGCTGGTGACGGGTGACCTGGGTTTCCAACTCCACTCAGGTGAAAAGTGTTATTACTCACTTTCCCTCCTCGAGAATGCTTATGCATTTCCTCCGAGCTGTACCTGCATCTTCCCTACCCCATTAGTGTAAAAGTAGTATTTACTGAAGGTGTAGTAGGACGGACTCCACACACAAACAAATATGACAATTTAAATTAATAAGCAGGTCGATACAACACATATTCTGGTTTGTTGTAAGTAAAATTATTGGTTTAGTTGAATGAAATGTTGGATTTCAGTTGTTGTTTAAAATGTTGATGAATCAACTTGAGTTTAAGTGCTATAGTAATAGTAGAAAAAAAATTACAGCTTTATTTATTTTTCCTTATATTTGAACACATCGATATGGTCAGATAATAATTTATAAACGCCAATTTTAGATAGTTCAAGGAATCAAAGACTTGCCTCAGTTCCTATAGAGCCCTTGGAACGGAAAAGGCCAAAGGCCTATAAAGGAGACAGAAGAACAAGAAACGGCCTATTCAAACACTTATTTTACATCTTCCTTTATAAATGGTCTTTAGTCCTGAACTGAGGGACATTTTCTTGGTTGTTAGAAATCTGAGAGGAGAATTGTAAAATTGTAATTGGTAATTTTTATATGTAATCTCAGGAGACAAAGATATAGGAAGATGACTTCCAATACCGATAAAAAATTATACAAGCCTATAGTTTTAATATTTTTCATCATAGTTCATATTAGCACAGCGTTTACAACTCATTTGGGCTACACGCTTAGTTTTGATATGGGTATTTACTATTTAGTATTTAAATAAGCAAAATTGACCATTATTAGCAATTAGCTTTTTGTCACTTTTCATGAACATATTTAATTTCGTTTCATTAAGCTTAACTAATATAAATTTAAAATGTTTACATTTAACTTTAAACATGTAATTTTAATCTGCTAAATAAAATATCGTGAAAGCACGTGTTGTGAAATTTCGATGTTTTTAGGTGAATGGCATTTTAGTATACTTATATATAGTTAGCACCGCGTCTTACTACCCGTTCGGGTTATTCGCTTCAGTACTAAATACGCTAATGAATTATGAATTGGGAAGATTGATTGTAGAGGAAGTGAACCCGCATTTGCGTGGAGAGTGGAAAACCATTTAGAAAAACCACCCCCAGTTCACCCGAGCGAGATTCGAACCTTGATCTCTCCGTCTTCGGCAGTCTAGCTCAACATGAAGCTAGTGCGTTAGCTAACTACGCCTCCAAGGTGGGTGGCATTTTAGTAAGTTATAAATCTATAATCTTATATAAAGAAATATCTACCTTCACCATGAGCTTACAGGTATATTAAACTGATGCCTTTTTTACTTTCTCATATAGTTAAAGTATTGTTATCGGAAACATTTTCTCTCCTCAAGATTATGATGAGTCTTGACGTTTTATGTGACCCAAAAGCCAGAGGAGTGGATCTTACAGTTAGCTTGGGCCACAGCCAAAATGGTGTTATGGATTATATTTAAACTTGATATTAAGATGTTGTACCTCAGGGATTTTTAGAATTCAGGTTCTACCCTTATAATTAAAGTTATACTGATGGCCGATTTTTGAAAATATTAAACATTTTAAAAACTTATTTAAAAATTTTGTTTTAAACGATTATGTTTGTAGGTAAGATATTACAAATAATACAATACACCCTAAACTATTTTTTTCGGCGAGTAATAGCTTACTGAAGAAAGATATTTGTGCATTTTAAATTTTTCAAAGTGATTATTACGTTTTTGGTTCAAATGCATATATGGGAAGGGTTTAAGAATGAATTTTCATTTTTCTAAATATATATTAGCTGATAAAGCAATGGTTTGATTAACAAGAAATTCCATCAAAACCCAAAATATGGCTATATGGCTATGATCTCATTATTTAATCATCATTTTTCCTTTGTAAAACCTCTGAGGTAGAGGTCAAGGTTTCAATACCAGACCAAGTACACTGGGAGCATTTTCTCTTGGGATGTATTTATGTTGTTTACCCATCCTCTCTCCACGCTAATTAGGTTGCGTATCATCTAAGTTACTTTATCACGTCCTGCTCGTTAGAACCAGTCTTTAATAACTTTAGTGATGCACATAACAAACAAAAATTCTCCTCTACCAACAAATGACATACGCCCTTATTCATTTTCAAAGGGGAATCGAGGTTTGGAGATATTTGCAATATATTTAGTGGAGGGGAATAACTCAGAGGATTTCACAGACTATTAATAACATTAAAGCTGTAAAGCTACACTCTGAAAACAATAAATACCGGTCAATGCCAATTAAGTTCCACAACGGATTATTCTCTATAAACGTATTAATTTATTTAGTTACATAAACAATTATTTAGTATGCACGTTTACTATAAGTGTCTTAATTTTGATGGTAATAACACGTTATCTATAGACATCGGCTGAATTGTTGGAAGGCAATTTATTAAACTCATTGGTGTATAATCCTATATAATTAGGTATGAAAATAATAGTGACTTTATTATTAAGTAGTTTTTCTATTTGTTTAGAGATAACTATTTAATTTCAATATAAAAGTGTTGAGTGTTAAATCATTATAATTGTGTCCTGGGATGAATTAGTTTGTAAGCTGGGGTCTGGTATGGAATGTATTTGGAATTTAAGGGTTTTTTTCCACAAATTAATCAAAAGTAACAATAGTTTTATAGTAATTGCCATTGAAATATGACACCAGCGTTCTTAGTTTTTTAGTTTTTTTTGACATAAATATACTCTCAAATATGTTAGTATAAATGCTCTCAACTTATTTTATTAGTTTCAAACTACATTGTATGAACTATTACGGTACTTATAAGCTGGAAATTCCAGAGTCGTATAAGGTGATACTAACCTGAGTATTTAGTACACCGATGGGCAAACTACGGCCCACAAGTGGGTTAAATTCAGCCCACGGGATAAATAATTTAAATGTGTTGCGTTGTGTTCCGTTATGTTGCCACACTGACCCTCAACATTTCCAAAATTAGAAAATCATGCATCCTCATACTCATTCAATTAAGTTCCTTCAACCATGAAAATTAGGAGAAGTGATCTTACAAACCAACTTACTGATGCGATGAAAATCTGTATTCTCTATTAAGAATCACCTCCTAGAAGTGTCACCTTTATTATTAAACAATGGTTGAAGCTCGTTCACAGTTTCACTCATCTAACACCCTGTAACATACTTCCTCAGAACCAACTTAAAAACATAATAAGCCACTAAGGTATTTATGATTGTTATACATCCTCAATGTTCTTAAACTTATTTAGGTCAGTATATTAAGTGTGTTTACAATTTTTCTTAAATTATTATTATTATTATTATTATTATTATTATTATTATTATTATTATTATTAGCACCGCGTGTTACTACCCGTTTGAGTTATACGCACTTACACTAATGTGTAATGGTGGGGTGATTGTGAGAAGAAATGGAGGATCTACAGTTTAACGTGGAATCCGAACCAAGGTGGAGGCCTGGCATTCCACACATTCTTCTTAAATTAAATTTGAAGAAAAATTAATGAATACAAATATTTGACCCGCCAAACATTTAAAAAAAGTTTGGTTCACTTTTAAGTAAGTTTTCACATACTTGATTTGGTAGCACCAGACTTATAGATCTACGTAAACTATGCTTAACGTTGACTGCAGCTAGCCCTTCTTGGGGAACTAATGGTTGGCAGTTCTATCCTCTCTTGGGGAGCAACTGTTCGGCAGTTTTAGCCTCTCTTGGGAGCTACGTGGCTTCGTCCCCTTTTGTCGGTGGACTGAAATAGGATGTGAATCCAAAGATGGTGACAGGTTGATAGTGGCAGTCTCTCTAGAACCGCTCTAGGGGAAGGAGTCTCTCTAGAACCACTCTAGGGGAAGGTGTCTCTGTAGAAATGCTCGTGAGTGGTACGCTAATATGTGCACGGGAATTGTACAATGGACTCTTAGAGAATGAGATAGTATCTTTTTTTTAGTACCGCGTCTTATTACTTGTTTAGGTTGTACGCAAATATACTAATTACGCTAGTGAGTTAGAGAGAAGAAAGGTTGGATTTAACGTAATTGTAGCCGCAATTGCATTTAGATTGAGTGTAAAACCATTTTTCAAAAACTATCCTCAGTACACACAGCCTGAAGTTGAACCCCGATATATATATATATAATTGACAGTATAGTCTAACATGAGAGGGACGCCTTAGAACATGTGGACACAGAAGCAAGTAATGAACTAAGTGATCAGGGCTATTCAGGTCTTATACGTTCTCAGACTCTCTGCGACCATACACTTCCAGACCTTCTAATTTCCGCGTCATTATGAACAGATTTAGGGGTATAGAGGGTGGATGGTGGGGGCAATAATTTTATATTCATTAAACTACATATTCCTTTATCTACATTCTCTCTAAAAGCAACCTCATTAGCTAAACGTTAGAGTGATTTACAAAAAATTGTTGCAATCACTGGTAATGTTGATCCAGATATTTACTAATTGTGTGTGGTTTAGTACCTCTATCAATTAGCAAATATCTAAGTGCTTTGAATGGACCTATTGGCAAGCTATAACAGTTACTAGATCTACTTTAACCTATTCATACGTCAAGTCATGTGAGCTGAAGCGGTTACTTTTAATAGATATTATCAATACCTATGAAATGCAGGTGTCCTGAAAGTCACTGTGCACTGAATATACTAACTGTAACAATGTAATAATACAGACAGACAGACAGACATAGCGCGAGCAACGTGGGTGGAGGGAAACAGGGCGGTTACCAGACACACATACACTACCACGTGGTACATCTATTCCATTTCAATCAAATTCAATTCAAAATGCCTGTATCATTAAATTACTACAGTTAATATATTCAATGCAAAGTCACTTTTCAGACACCCTGTACCTTTAATAATATGTTAAAACTGTATCGATTTTATCTATGTATGTATTCTATATAAAGTTCTCCAAAAGTCAATTCGTAAGAAAGTCTAGGTAGAATATTCAACGTGAAGTATTAGTAAGATAGTTTATATTTAGTTTTCTGATAAAACTTATGTTTTATAAATGTTCACTTTAAATACCCTAACCGCACCTGTGGTCATAGGATGCAATTTCTCACATTAGATTGAATTGCCACTCAAGGAGACAGAGGTAAATGAGTCATGGTCGTGTGCGCTGGTGGATTGTCTTGAACATGATTTAATTTATGCTAATGCAGCTTCACTTATTCTAAGTTACCTTTATCATCCCTAATCTTCTTTTTTTCTGCACACCGTCATCTTACTACCTGTTTTAGCTTATACGCTTATGTACTAATTACACTAATGTTTTAGGTATTAGGAAGGCTATATTTAAAGGAAGTATACCCACATTTATGTGGAGCGAGAGTGTAAAACCATTCTAAAAGAAAACACATTCACTACACCCGACCGAGATTCGAACTCGATCTTCCAATTGTCGGAATTCTAGTCCGCTGCTAGAGAGACGCCTTAGACCATGTGGCCACCGAAGTGAGTTATTCTTAAATTAATCCGTTAATAACCATGTAACATATAATAGTTAAAAATCTATGTTAAAAACTCTAAAAAAAACACAAGCCCTGCGTCCTTGATTAGTGGCGTAATCCTCCAGCTTTTGGGGCAGTAAACCCCGCTTATAATAAATACATACACATGGGACAATCCTTGTCAGTGAGCAAAACAGCAGCAGCAAGAACTAAAACATGAAGAAATAAAGAGGGTGGTCAAATCGATGGAACACTTCAGGGCGGCTGCACCATTAATAATACATGCATCTTTGCTTGAGCCTCGCTCGCTTACCCGCTTTCAATATGTAGACCTACAATACAACGTCACAGCACTATACAGCACTGTATATTTTATTTAGGTACCGAACGTGTGCTCCCTGGGCAGAGGGTTTATCAGTAAACAACTTACAGACTAACCAAGCAAAAGGTCACAAGCAAATATTAAAAACCCAACAGGAAGGAATTGAAATATCTGGGTGATGAGATGAACCCATAAATATATTAAATAATTTAAGTCTTTTAGGAATAGCCAGGGTCA
The DNA here is from genome assembly GCA_902155825.1 of Timema genevievae. Classification (NCBI taxonomy): domain Eukaryota; kingdom Metazoa; phylum Arthropoda; class Insecta; order Phasmatodea; family Timematidae; genus Timema; species Timema genevievae. The sequence goes on from CABFWO010001839.1 coordinate 114,581, forward strand.
AAACCATTGTCTATCACATCTGGAGCTAATCTACTTAACCGTGCGTCCACGCACGCTGATAGGATATTTTTTGTGTACTTTCTAAATAAATAGCGTACACGAACTAAACACTAACTTAGCATAGTTAGTAAGTCGAATTATGTTCACTCAGCTTCTATCTATTTACTTAAGGGATATCAGGATCAAGCCGTGTAAAATTAGGGAATCCCTTCCTCAGCAGCATCCAGTATAAGACCGGGATCCCCTGAACTTTTGGATTATCACTTTAAACAATTATCTACGGTGAAGAGCTGCACTATATTAAACCATGTCATTACATGGACATAGTAATTCAAAGGACTATATTCTTATAAAGAGAAAATACAAGAATTAATATCTGTAGGCACTGTCCTTGTTATAGACATTGTTCATTTTATAGACATTTTCTTTGTCCAAAACACTTTCCGTGTTATAACAGTGTCCATTTGCTAGCCCTGGGATGGTCGCGAGGGGTCATCATGACCCAAAGTGATTTGTTTTCAATTCTACCTCCCTCACCAAACATATTTTGAGGCCCTACCCTCAAGTATTTTCTTAACTTCCTCTTCACCAACTAAAGGCGTGGTTACCGCTCAGTTACCTCTTAGCGGTTGTTGAGAACACAACCTCTTGTGTCACCTTGACCCCACGCGACCGTTTGTGTTAGTGTAAAATACAGAACTTCCTAGAAAGCTGAAAGCTGATATCGTGACAATTTTGCTGCAAGAATGCCATCCCCAGCTCTCAGAAGTAACAACTGCAGCATAAATGTCAAGAAAACGCAAACGTCGTGAACAAGTCCATCAAATTCAGGAAACAAGACCTACCACGCCCGCCCGTTGCACCTAAAGTACATTTGTGGGAATCATGGAAAGCTTGCATGTGAAGATTGTCTTGAAAATGTTTGAAGCTGTTGACCTCCTAGTACGCACTAGGAAACAATTCCCCGGAAACATTGTTTGGCAACTGTTCCCCAACTGTTTCCCAATTGTTCCCCAACTGTTGGCCAACATATTTTCATGTTGCCTTTGTGTTTTACAGCAAGGAAAACATGTTTCCCTTAATCCATTTCAAATGGTTTACAAGAAATAATGTTTGCCAATATTTCCGAAAGTAAGCAACGTGGGCCGGTCTAACTCTGCTATTTGGATGCTTTGTTGACAATATTGTGGGTTTGCTTGCGTCATCATAGGTTAAAAGATGGAGCGATAGTATGCTTGGGACCACACTATAGGTCCACTAAGCATTCTTAAATACCACCCCGAGTACATCAGCTACTGATATCGCCTTTTGTCATGTCTTGGTCAGCCGAAACAACTCTGGAATTGATTGAAATATTTCATACAAATGCACTGTTGTGGGATATGACAGTTGAAGTCTGTAAAAATCACGTAAAATACAGGCTGTTTTTAATAAAATAAGTGGACACATTTTAGTTAATGTAAATGAACAGAAACCCACAACAGTTTTCTTCTTTTCTGTCTTTTTGAACATCTCATAACAACATATAAAGCAAAAGCTATAGCATCATATTTCTTAAGAGACATCTTCACTCAACTGAACTATGTACGAGTAACAAATATTTCATCATTGTAGTCTGGACGCGAAATAATGTTTGCTAACAGTTTTTATCTCATGTTGGCCAAGAGTTGGGCAACATTTGGAAGACAGTTGGGCAACAATGTTTCCAAGTGCGTACTAATCTATTTTTACTATATTTTTACGTTTTGAAACGAAAAAATTCTATATAATTTTGTATCAGGTTTTTATTATATTGATTACTTTCTCCGAGTGTTTTTGTCTCAAATAAATGTTTTAGAATAATATTGAAAAAATAAATAATCAAAATCACGAATTAAAATAAAAAAACAAAGAAAAACATTTTGGATGTTTTTTAGTTTTTCTTTTCAAAATTAGATTTAGCTATTTGTAATGCGTATTTGTTTTTAAAAAAATTGTTAAATGTTAAAATGAGATAAAATGTTATTTTCTAAAACCAAAAAAAGGGGTTAAAATACATTACAGATAGGCGCGACCGCTCCACAGCTAGCATACTCCGTATTACAACACAATTCATGTTATATTTTGGCCGTGCTATAGCATTGTCCTTGTTAGAGTATTTTCCATGTTATATAATTATTTTCCATGCAATAGTATCACCATATTAAAATATTGTTCAAGCTATGCAAGGCTACATCACCCAAATGTGCACACTTATTCGAAATGCTCTGCTGCAATTACTGGCGAAGGCTGTACATGACCTTGCAAAGAAACAATCTATGGTTGTTAAATCCTGTGACCATGGAGGACATAGAATGTCATCAAGTGATGAATCCTGAAAAGAATATATTAATAAGCCTTGTCGTCGCATGGACTCCCTTTCAAACCGCACTCCTTTAGCAACCGTTTATTACTGACTCTGTCCATACGAGTATTTCCATATACATTTCTAAGATTTCTCATTCCAACCGAATTCAACTGGCTCTTGTGTTTCTTATAACAAACTCACGATTCACATCAATAGACCAATGTTGGTGGTAGCACATTTTTATATTCCGCCATATTTGCCTCTTTTGATATTACTTTATTCTTTGCAATAGTCCACCTAATTCAAACTACTCTCCAAGATGCATTCGACCGACTATCATCTCACCATCCATCCTATCGTTTTTATCAAACATTCTGCTCAAATACATAACATCATTAACTTGTTCTAACCGCTTTAAATTTATACTAAGCTGACAATCATTCTCTGATGCATCCTTATCAAAAACTAACACGTTGGTTTTGGAGACATTTAGACGAAGATCCATTTTGCCTGTCACCACATTCAAATGATTTAATGCATTCTGGAAGCAGTTTTCATTCTCAGCCATTAATAAGGAATCAACTGCATATAACAGCATTCTGACATTCATATTGTACAGTTTTACACTAACCACGTCTTTACAATCATCCTTCATACACTTATCTACAACCTTGTCCAACACCCTGTTAAAAGTCAATATATTCTCTTAAAGCTCCATACACCCTAGCGCAAGATTTACTTCCATCATACACCGCAATAATTGCAATTAATGACCATGCATCCTCCCCATACTCTCTAAGAACATTCCATAAAATACTCCTATTCACCCGATAGTTCGCTTTTTCCAGATCAACGAACGCACAATAAATGTTCTTTCTTACTGCTATATATTTCTCAATCACTTGCTGCAAATACAAATACTAGGTCCATGCAACCTTTATATAGGGTGAAATTACATTGCGCATTCCAAATCTTGTCCGCAGATTTTTCAGGCATACTCTTAATAATTATGATGACTCTCCCAAAAACTTTTTCTGGGATACTCAACAAACAAATTGTCCTATAATTCTTACATTTACTCGTACTGCCCTTTACTTTTTACAAAGGAACAGTGAATATATTCTTCTAGTCATTAGGGACATTCGAAATCCCATCACTCACAATGAACAACTCTCAATCTGTAAAGTAGTACCATGCCCCCACACTTAAGCATTTCACTTGTGAGCTCATCTACACCCTTATCCTTGCCATTATTTAACACTTCCAAAGCGTTTAACTCTTCAGCTTCATTAATTCTTACATTCTCATGTTAATTGTTACAGTACTATCCATGTTATAGTATTTTCCTTGGTAATGACCTTGATCATGTTTTAACATTGGACAAGTCATATAATCGTCCATGTTATAGCATTGTGCTTGCTATATTATTGACAATATTATGGCATTGTCAGTGCTATATTATTGATCATATTACAACATTAGCCATGTTATAGCATTAAGCATGTAACAGAATTGGCCATGTTACATCCTTGAACGTGTAATATACTAGCCCAATATCCATGATATGTTATTGTAAGAGTTATATCATAGATCGTGTTATATCATTGACCATGCTGCAAAATAAACCATGTAACAACATTAACCATGTTATATCATTGGTCATGTTTCATCATTGGCCCTGTTATAGCATTGCTCATAACATAGAATGGTCAGTGTCAGAGTATTGCCAGTGGTATAGCACTGTCCTTGGTATAGAATTATCCGTATTAGAGCAGTGGCTATTTTATGGCATTGCTCGTGTTATAGCATGGTGCATGTTATAACATAGGTCATGCTACAGCATTGTCTGTTTTATACAGGCTGGGGTCAATACAGTTAAACGTTCAGTAGCTTAAAAAATAAACCTTTAATTGAAAAGTAAATATTCTATAATTGAATAAAGCAAACTACATACCACACTCTTTAATTTTTTGAAGATAATGTCATTGAGGTGAGCTACACCGGACGTCAAACAAACCTCAGCACGTTGTCTCCATCACTTTCCTTAGCAGAGATTATCTAATTGCTTATACCCCACCCTATACTACAAGTCATAAATACAAATTATTAGTTGCAAAAAACCTCAATGAAATCTTAGGTAGGCAAGAATATTGCGAGCATCCACTACGATGGTCAAATAGTCTAAGAAGGGATCCCCAATGATTGCTGATGGAGCTTATTTTTTTTAAACTTTCCATACTTCCGTGGTTCGGCCAACTTTAACCATGACAAATCCTACATACATACACTAATACTAATTCCAAAACGTGATGTTATTTACCTTTTAATTATTTTAATTAATTACTAATAAACACAAATAAATAAAATGTGAAGTTACTAAAACAAACTTTTTATTTTGCATTTGACGTAGCTTGAAGCCTTAGGTAATCTAGAGCTTGCAAGGATGACGTAACCCTAAGAGCTCATACTCTCAAATTGTTCTGAGTCAGCAGTTAGGTATTCGTAACAGTTAAGGGTTTTAAAATCATAGATTGTTTTGCAGATTGACATTAACTTATAGTATTGGCGAAACAATAGTTTAGGAGAAACACCCCTCCTTTTTGAGTATATAACATAGAGTTTTAGACATTTTCTGGACGGGGGGGTAGAGGGGGAGAAGGATGCCGGTTGGTAATAGAATACTTCGAAGTGCTCTACATACTCAGCTACCAAGTTACAGTGACTTGTGGGGGGATTATCCCACAGCTTGAGTCCCTGTTCAGTACCGAGGAGGACGCCCCAACCATTATGAAGGTCTGAGTTAGACAACGAGTACGTACAGCCGGGTGGTCATGCGTTCGAGACTATTTCGAGCTATAACACCGAATATAGGTCAAGGCTCTAAACTGGCAAAACGAGTACTTTTTTCTAAACTTGTTCAATTAGTTCTAAGACTTACATCACATTTATACACGCATGGAGTAATTAATCTATTTCAATAAATAAAATCAAAACGAACCCCACACTTATTTGCCGCTGCCTACCCATCCCACTAAGCTATGCCGACACGTAAGGCCACGGGTTGCGATGAGTAGCGACCCTTTTATAATTTACAAGTAATACGAATAGCCATATATAACAAATCAGACTATCATACTGTTTAACGAAATTGTATTCATGTTTATGTTTAATATGAGAAATAAGTTTGATACTTTTAACACCCTGCTTGAAACTTGGTCACCCACAAAATAGCATAATTTTCTATTCATCGCTATCTGGTCGAGGTCAATAAAAAATGGGTCTGTGGTCCGGATATAGACCACGATTTGCCATTTGGTGACCCCTATTCTAAAATGTCAAGCTCGAATCTCGGTCGTGTTAACTGAAGGATATTATTTTGTTCTTAAAATAGTTTTACATTCTCCCCTCATACAAACGTGGGTATAATTCTACTTAATTAAAAAACCATCCATAATACACTAGCGTTATTAATTAATCTGTGTATAATCGTGTACCAAGTATTTGGTGTTTAAACACTCAAATGTGAAATGGTAGGTAACATAATTATATTGCAAGTACAAGAAATAGAATGAGTAACAAAAATAGATTTATTATAACAAACAAATATTAGAATATAGGATTACATTAGATAAACAAGATTTTATGTTGTATGGATGACAAAAATGTTCGATCGGACCACCTGGTAGCGATACAGAGTAAAAAGGAAAACATCAGAATAGAACAAATGTTTAGGTTTAATAACTCCAGAAATACAGGTACTGACTGTTTCTTGGGAGAACAAGTGTCTAATTCAACACAGCCACGGTAAAATGGGCAGTTACTTGAGAGAAAACATTCCAAACAATATTGCCGGGCTGTCGCTGGACTAGAACTAGAAGGCCTGGTCATGAAAACTAGTGAACCCATTTCTAATAGATACATATTTATATATCCTATATTTTTAGAATTACTATGGCAAAAGTCTGTTTAGCTAGCTAGCTTGTATTAAACCTCAAGGAGGGTCACATATACCCATGGAGAAATATCTTGTAAGAGAATCTTTTATATTTCATGTATATACTGCAGATGGCTAACAATCAAGAATCAACAGCAAATTGTACTATGGCCGGTCCTTTCCTAATGAGTACTGCCAGAGCAATAAATAGTACGTATGAATACCCACACCCTGGGGTATACAGAACACACAGTAGATACAATCTTTAATTACATAGAAAAATAAAGCGCCCAAAGGGCCTAAAGAAAGTACTATCCACGTGGGCCACTACTTTACACTAGTATTTATTACAAGTTGCGCACCGCAAATAGTAACACAAAAGGTACCAAATAGACAGCATATAGTTTCTGACATAACTAGGTCCCAGACGAAAGTGCTAGATGACCTGCTTGTAGCCATACGGAAATAACAAACACGAACCTGCCGTTTAGGGCGTCATGAAATATTACTATGTTTTAAGGTAAAGAAGTATGAATTCAAAGTATAGAGAAACTTGAACACCTGGTTCTACACATATATAGAGCATAGAGCCCTCGTATTTAAACTACGTCTGATGGACATAGAAAAAAAGGGACAGCCAGAGAACTTGATTGTGTCTGAAGGACTTAGAAAACTTAGTTAGTCTCTCAAACTATAAACCACTTGGGTGAAGGACTTATAAAACATAATTAGTCACCTGACTAAACACAACATGTCTGAAGGACTTAGATAACATAGTTAGTCTCTCAAACTATAAACAACTTGGGTGAAGGACTTATAAAACATAATTAGTCACCTGACTAAACACAACATGTCTGAAGGACTTAGAAAACATAGTTAGTCTCTCAAACTATAAAAAACTTGTCTGAAGGACTTAAAGACATAATTAGTCACTCAGACTATAATCGACTAGTCTGAAGGACTTATAAAACATAATTAGGTACCCTGACTAAAAATAACATGTCTGAAGGACTTAGAAAACTTAATTATAATTACTGTCAGAAGTACACATCAAAACAATCTCTCCATCACTACAAACTATGCCTGAAGGACATATTGATCAAAAGTAAAACTACTAACTTACTTAATGAATTATAGTAGACTTCTTCTGCGACGTGGTGGAGAAACAGACGCCAGACACATCATGGCCGTCAGTACTTGCTGACGCTGGAATAGAAGTTCTTTCTTCGACGATTAGTTACAATAAAATGCTATATTATGGGTATCGAGCACACCCATTATATACCCTGGATCTAGCTCGGAAAAGAACCCAGATGATAGGATCTAAGGACGTCAAGGGGGGTAGAGGGGAAAGAGTTTCACAGAGATTCCGCATGGACAGTGGCGCTCTTTTGAAGGACTGACGCGTTAAGGAAGATCGTCTTCCTTTTCAACATCGTGCGTCGGGAGATGAACACTGAACAATGTCAGCGCTGTCGAATGGGCCAGCCACGACGTGATCGTATCCGCTAGCATCCAGTCTATGTGAGATGATATCTCCTTTATTATAAAGGAATATACTAGTTTTAATTACCTTCTTTTAATCCCTTTACTTAATATTTCCATTGACACGATTGTAGATATATTTTATACATAGAAGACATGTTACAACTGGATTGGGTAGTGAGTGATAAGCAGTGACATAAAAAAAAGTCTAACGATCCATATCTAGGATAGACATTAAGAGTAATTTAATTAATCTAGAAACCCTTCCCCAAATGGAAATAATGTAATTGTTTGAAAGGTGTATTTAGACTTAAGTCTCTAACTATGTTAATTAAGTATAAATTATGATGGTTATCAAACTGGTCTTGACAAAAACTAATTTAGGGTATTTGTAAACAAGGTTCTTAGCAGATATTTGTTCTAAAAAGGGATAAGGCTACTGGGGAGCTTAGGAGGTTATTGTGTAATGAAGTTGACTGGATATAACTAGCCCAAGATAGGAACAGCAGGAACGAGGTATACTTTTTTAGGTCCGGTAATGAACTACAGAGCTCTTTATGAAATAGAGTAAGTAAATATATTTAGTTGAACAATCAATTCAGCCCAAAATTAATTAGTTTCTTGTTTTATTCCTTTAAAACGTACGAGTATGGATATGGTTGGTGTCATATTATAAAAAAATGGGAGTTTCTTTGTGTGTGTTCCATATGGGCTGGATACGCAACTCGAAGACCCACCGCCACGGAACAAACAAACCTCCATAAATTATTCATGCACATGTTGAGCTGCGTGGTAAAAATGAGGGGGACCACTTCCCTGACTATTTGTAGATGAACATTTTCTAAATGATGGGTAGGTAGCCCTGAGACCGAGGGTCACACTAATAAAGAACCACCCCATTATAGATAATAGTTTTTTTATTATAACCTAAAATGAAAATATATATTATATTTGTACTTAGTGAGATAGTTTATATCAGAGTGGTACAAACCATGCCCCACGAGCCGCATGATACTCTTGGCCTGTTTTATTACTCTCTCAACAACTTTTAAAATAAATAATCAGAAGGGATAGCGCTACGCCCTTTTATATTAACTATCTTTTTTTATTATCTATAAAACATGGGGTACATAAAGTGATTCATTTATCTCGCAAATCACAAGATGATTCTAAACTCTTTGTACAAACTTTAATGGGATATAGGTGGCATTAAAACAAACCTTGATGAATATATGTTTGCAGATATCACCTTTAGGTGCTACAAAGCGATGTTGTTGCATAAATGAAAGGCAGAGTGTTTGAACAACTTTTCTATTTACAGCACCTTACAGTAGTTCACAGTGGTATCATGCATGTTTACAAGGAATGTTCCAGTTCCATACATTTACCGGTGTCAACGTGCAACCATTTAGTGGTTCGGCCGACGTCCGTTTGGAAACCATCCATGGTACCATCTTACAATAAATCTTTCATTAAAATTGGCAGTTCCATATGCTATATGCATGCCAGCCATCTCATAATCCTTGAAATTCTGCGTGTTGTGGAGTGTTGCCAGGGTAAGCAGAGATTGTTGAAACAGTACCAGTGAATGTCTTCATTATTCAGTAGAACACTCGTTGAACAGGTGTCAACGAACATACATTAATATATTAAACTAGCGGACCCGACAGACGTTGTCCTGCCCGAACGTTGGCTTTTCGTTTGGGTGGCATAATTGATTTCGATAATAAAACAAATACTATGTGATCATCACAATTACAAATTCACAATGAACTCCAATTAGTGAGTAACACAAATATTACAAATTCAGTGTTTGTCAAGACAACATACAAAATAAAACATCTTTTCA
>CABFWO010001839.1:124303-146097 GCA_902155825.1 Timema genevievae
CCCAAAAAAAATTCCCCCAAAAAATCATAAAAATCTTAGAGCCCGATTGCAGCGCCACCTACCAGGTCAAATTGTGAATCTAAACCATCCACGGACCCACTCAAACACACACAAAAAATTTCATCAAAATCGGTCTAGCCGTTTAGGAGGAGCTCAGTGACATACACACGTACAGAAGAATTATATATATTAAGAAGATATGCAGGGCAAGGCAAAGTCTATGAATGGCCAAATCTGGAAGCAGTAGTTTAGAATATTTAAATGTTACAGTTTTAAAAGCCTTTCTACAAAAAAAAAAGTCTACAGTGTGCAACTAGTATATATATATATATATATATTTTTTTTTTAAATCCAGTTGACGGAGTCTCTCAAATGATTTATTACACTCAGTCTTTTATAAGGGAATATTTAATTAACATGCGCCTGTCTTATGTCGAGTAATTTTTTTTAAACAAAAAGTGCTTCAACTTTATAAATCGTTAAGTTTATTGACAACAATCTTTAATTAAAAATTAGGCTGTGATAAAAGTTGGCATCCTTGTACTGTGATAGTAAAATAATTAAAATAAAGGCTCAAATTAGGAATTTCCTATTTTGAATGTGGTGAAATTTGTAATCAAAGAGAGTCTGACACCTTACCACAGTTGGTACTGTGTCTATATATTAAACAAAGGGTCCTGGGTTTGATTCCTGGCATCGCAGAAAAATTTAACAGTAGTGATGGGTAAGGGTTGGATGTGGTTTATATTCTAGATTAAATTAGTTTATAAGTCGCGTGCCTATATAATCATTTGTTTCAGAAAGTGCACGTTAAATACCTCAGATAAATACAAATCAAATAACCAAAGCTATTATTTATGCTTTTAGTGAGAATTACTCCATATAGATATGATATTCTTAAAATTGAAAAATAACACCTGGACACGGGAATTGAACCCAGGACCTTTGGCTTAGTACGTCAATGCTCTACCCACTGAACTATCCATAAATAATATTGTGATCGTAAAAATAATTAGATTTAGATTTTTATAAATGTCGATGTTCCATGTCCCCCTGAAACCAAAACAGTGGTTTTCACAATGCCGTTTGTTTGTTTGTTTCTCGGGTTGGAGACAAAACTCTTTTACTCATTGGGCTAAAACTTGGTATCTAGGGTTTTTATAAGCTCCCTCCGACGGTTTTTACTAAGGGTAGTAGGACAAAAAGGGGAAAAATCAATTTTCTCAAAATTTGCCTTAGCGATTATAATTAAATTTTATATCCCGGCACTGTTTATCAGTATAAACAAGATGGAAATTCTTATTTTCTCGGGAAAATGACGTTGAGAGTACTTTACTTATGGAGAATTTCCCATTTTGATCATTTATCGGCAACTATTTGAGATACAGAATAATATATTATTGTAAAGTTGTAGTACTATTAAATATAAAAACATTTTATTTGAAATATATTTTTAACAATTAATAGTTTCTGAGCTATAAGCAAATATACATACTTTTTAATCAAGTTCTTTTAAAGTGAATTTGATTCTTATGGGCAAAGATGTTTCTAGTTCCTCATGCCATAGAGTAAGTATGTAACAGTGAATATCATTTCATTAATGATCTTTCGTGTAAGGTTTCTACAACAATGTATATACCTATTATTTAGATTCACAAATCTTATGGGTTTTAAACTAGTGTTTATTTTGAGTTAAAAGAGGGATAGAGTCTGTGTGGTGCACCGTATTATTTATTATTAAATTAATTTTAAAGAAAAATGATTTAAATAAAAGTTTTGGTGGGCCAATTTCTTCTTTGATCTAGTCCTTGGGCACGTTCGTGAAGTTGGCCCCCCCACTTTTAAAAATTCAAGTTTTTATGACTGCAATCGTTTGTTCTTCGTTTATTCCGTATTTTTCCGCAAAAAATTTCATTTATTCCGTTTTACCATTTCACAGTAACCCTCAATTGAAAAATTCAAGTTTTTATGATCACAATCGTTTGTTCTTTGCTTGTTCCGGATTGATCCACAAAAAGTTTCGTTTGTTCCGCATTCGTTCTTGCATAAATGTGACTCGTTTGTTTCGGATTGTTCCGCAAAAAAAAAAAAATCGTTTGTCCCGTTTTGATAGTCTCACAAATGATATATTTACATTCGGTGGGCGGGCACTTCACGGTAGCCCCCCACTTTTAAAAGTTCAAGTTTTTATGATTGCAATTGTTTGCTTTTCGTTTGTTCCGGATTGTTCCGCAAACATTTTCGTTTGTTCCATTTTGATACACCCACAAATGATACGTTTACAATGGACGTAGGGAAATGGGGATTGGACACAGCAAGATAGCCAGTTATAAGCAAATATATTTTTTAGGAATAGGGTAGCTGAAAATGTTTGGACATAATATACCATTTGATCATTTTTTATACCTGATTATATCGCAAATAAATTGTTTTTTCCACCGTTATTCTTTCGTAAACATGAAGTGAATTGGTAAAGTTTTTTTTTATCGTAAGTGCCAACATCGTCGTAGTACTTTTATATAAATAATTAATATTTTAAGATATACTTTATTTGTTCTTAGCTTATTTCAGAATATTCCCCCAAAACTTTTCATTTGTTCCATTTTTATATTCCCACAAATTACATATTTTTCACTGGGGAAATGTGGGTTTAGTGACAATTTCACAAGTTAAATGTAAATATTTAGTTTGGGTGCAATTTCACTCTATTCCTTCTTTAAAATAGTACCTTTTATTGTTTATTTTTTAGTTCTTACCTTCTTGTGGATAAATACACAAAATCTTCATTTGTACCTTGATTATCCTTCCCCAAACAATTGTAATAAATGGAATGCTAAGTCTTTACGATGATATGCGTGAGGCCATTTATCAAATATTCTTTAAACATCATTAATTGCAAGTCTCACATTAATAATAATTGTTTTTCTACAATTAGTATTATTTTGTAGTGGTATTATTAATTTCTAGTGATCTCACATTGTGGTTGGCTAGTGTATTGATTTATCTATTTCCAAAACTATTACTCCAAAAATGTATTTATGTATTTTATTCAGTTTTTTGTTATTTATTCAGTCCAATTAAATCAATAAGGGAGTATGTATTTTTTTTAATAATTTGAAAGAATGAGTATTATAATATTCTGGTATATTCCACGTTGAAAAAAAAAAATTAAAAATACGAAACACAAAACTCTTACAAAAATTCTAAAACTTGTGCCGCGAGATTCCAATCCTCTTCACAAGGGTGCTGCGTGTCTGCCTACCGAGCTAAGACTTCCCGGGTTCAATTCCTGGCATGGAATGAATATTGATGATTGGTGAAATGTGAGTTTACCCTTTCACAGTGATGAATTAATGGCTGGGGACTGGATGTTGTGTCTGTTATAGTTTTAACCTAGATTATAATATATTTGCCACATGGAAGGAGCCTCCCGGCCGTACTTTAGGCAGTTACTGATCCTTACATCATAATTAACTGCTATTATTTTTACATTGGAAATTGTAATTTAATTTCTTAGCTAGAAATCTCTCGTAAGATAAAAATGTTTTACTTTGGAACGTTTTTTATCTAATCAATTTATAAACAAATAATTACTTTAAAAAAAATTCAATTGATAAGAAAAATGCCGTATTATATCCTGAACTCTGAATAGTTGCGTTAGGATGGGGAGGTTTTTTTAAGCAGATTTTTGTAAATTAACACTATAGTTATCAGAAGGCACGAGTTTAATTATTGTTAAAGGACTTTCATTGCATAGCTATTTTTGTGTTTCCATTTGTAAAGCGTTTGATTGATTTAGTAGTATGCATTCATTTCAATATTTTATTTAAATTCTTAGATTTTTTTTTTGCAAATTTGTAGTCATTTTTTTAGAGGTTTAGGGATTTTACTTACTTTACTCTATTTTTTTAAATCACTTTTTTGGTCATCTAAGTCTGGACCCCATTTATAAACATTGATTGATTTAAATAAATAATTTTAATTGTCAAGGAGTTTCCTTCTTTGTAAGTTCTAGAATTGTAATGGATGACATTTCCTGCCAACCACTTATTTGTGGCGAAAGCTACCACTTGCTACATCATAACAGTAATAGCAGCAAACAAAAGGAAGGTGCGGTGTCAAAGCTTCAGGAGAACCTAATTCCGAGCTCAATGGAGGATTTGGGGGAAGGGGGGGTATCCCACTCAGGTAATTGTCGGTGATTTGACAACAATCCAAGTAGACAAAGCCAATATTTTAAAGCTTGAAAATAGGAAGCGAGGATTATAAAAATACTCTTTTTTTTACTAGAAGTTGTATGACATGCAATGTTGTAGGCCAGCATCTCTCCAGTTTTTGTATTTCTGATTTGCTTGTCATCTTTATTGCTGTATTGTGCATTGTGAGTGAATCACATACAATATTGTCAATACTATATACCTAGAGTCTAGACACAGAGGGTGGCACTTTCGGTACCTGAGGTTCTGTGCGACCGCACAAGTCGCTCACACAAAAGGCCATTCATCATCACTAATGGCACTGGTTTATTTAACGTTTGTAAGAGATCTAAGAACGAATAAACTAGAATATGATGGACCATAATCTGAAACAAACAAAAGAAAATTATATATATATAAATTCAAATTTTCTCTATTCTCAATAATAATGATTGTGTTTTATGTAGGAATTAACAGTCTTAAAGGCTTGGATCTGCTTTCTAGTTTCTAATTATACAGTTGAATCTAAAATAAACTGTACGAAGGGAATTATAAGACAGTTGCAACTTTTAATAAAACTATTTAACATTCATAGTGAAGTTAAATGCCAAGTTTAATATAAAAAATCAATTCCGATCCAAACAGAAAAATATAGTTACTTTTTTCAAATATTGACAGCCCAAAAAACATGTCAAGATGTTTATAAATACTAATACTATGTTATAACTAAAATTATTTTTATAAAATATACTTTTTAATTTTTTTGTAACAAATTTAACCTAAACTTGAGCTTGTAGAGAAGCAACTTAATGTGTTATTTTAATAAGTTTCTAAGTAAGATGGTGGTATTGTTTGGAGGACGGTAACTTTAAGAATTTATAAATTATCAGATATGAAAATTTCTTTATAAATTATATAAGCTTCCTCAAAATAGTATCTTAAGTTTTGAAAGGAAGTGGCGGTCGCCAAACCTGAATGAGTGGTCGTCCCACTATCTTACTTCTCTTACTCTCACAAAATAGTATCATAAATATAATTAGTTAACCTCTATATATATTCATTATGTATTTATGGCAATATTACAATTCATCCAAAACCTTATTTATATACATTAAAATTCGTAAGAATACTATCTGAGGGGCCATTTTTATTAATTATAATAATGTTATGGTTAGAAAAATGGCCTTTCAGATGTCCATTCCTACAAAAATTGGAATGCATATGTTCATTAAACCTATTTAATCTAAGAACCCTTTTAGGGGTGGATCTAGAAGGGGGCGCATAACCCCCTCATGAAGAAAATAGTATAAATAATAATATCAATAATACAATCAATTAACTGTATATCTATGTAAGAAAGCAAAAGCTTGTATAATTTAATGCACATGACCACGCGAAGTGAAGTACTAGTTCTACTTTCACATTATATCTTACTAACTAAATTTAAATTATTTAATTTTTTAATTTTTATTTTTTTGTTATATTGTTTAGTGATCCCCTGCTTCCTTCCGTGAGAGTGAACCATCTACCCTCACGAAAAGCTGATCCCATGAGAGTGCCCACGCTCCCCCCGCCCCACCCTATCCTCCCCCCACCACAACGGAAATACTGGATCTGCCCTTGAACACTTTAGAAGTGATAATTTAATTTAGAAACAGAACTGTTATTGTGTGAAGCTTGTATTCCAGTCAAATGAAGATTTCCTTTCTCTTTAATTTGTCTTCCTTGACTCTTAATTTTGTATTGATTACACTATAGATACAGTAACTTTTTAATAACAACACCTAAAGTATTACATTTTTTGGTAGTTTGTATTATGGTCACATATCAGAATATTATTAAAAGCAGAAAGTGGTGTAGGTATCAGAGTCGAGATGCTCTCCCTGACAATTTTTTCTTGTTTCACCTCCAAACAGATTAATAAGATTATTTAATATTTAATCATATATATTGACATATTCTAAACATGTTACGTTGATTTTTACTAATTAAATTAAGTAAATAGATTTATTGTATTTAAATGAGGTAGGATGAATAAATTATTATTGTAGTCTTCCCTTTCCTCTCAAAATTTCTGACAAAAATTTCCAAGCATTCAAACAGGCTTTTATTCTATCTGTCATTGCTAGGGGCAACCTTTTCAACCGCACGTCTGTAGAAGCGTTTTTTTTTTTTTGTATCACCATAAACATTGATAAAATCCTTACATAAAATGGATTCTGCCCGCCCCCACCCCCTCTGTAAGAAAACGTAAGAAAATACTGACTTCCCCACACCCCACCACGAAAATTCTTACGTAATTTATGGATGACCCTTAGCTTCTGACCTCTATTGGTAAATATTAAAAAAAAATTGAGATCTTGGAAATTGGGAGTTGATTATTCAGCTTCTTGATGAACAATATGTTTCTGTAAAATATGAATAATGAACAATATGTTTCTTTCATTTATGCCTTTTGGTGAAATGTGATGCTCTTTTTTTTTCCCCATCATGTTTCTGCAAATATGTATATTATCTAGTTTTACAAATCTTACGAGCTTTAAGTAAATGTTTCCATTTTTAGTCAAAGGAGAGAGAAAGTCTGTGTGGTGCACCATACCATTTAATTGTTGTGTTAGGCCTAGTTACTAGACCTAATAATATGGAAGCTAGTTAATATTATACAACTTATAAACTTGTTTGTAGTTTCGTCTTTATTACAACATTTCTCACTTAGTGAATACCAAAACTGATTCATAGAAAAACTAACTATTGAAATCATTTAATAACAGTTAATTTTGGCAAAATAATAATCCCTTTAAACTGCTATTTAAAAAACTATATCTAAATTTTAGAAGTATAAAGCACGAGTTTGAGTTTTTTTTATTTCTTAACCTAAATATTGAGTAATAATATTAACATGAGCGTTTATATACTGAAATAAGACAGTATTGCTTAAAATTCCAAACTACAAGGCCAAATTTGACTGTAGAGACAATAAACGAGGTGGGGAAATTTGTGCTTGAATAGAAGAGCTTAATGGTCTCAAACCTGTAGACTTGAAATTTTCAATTTGGCCCTAGGCCAGAGCTAGGACAGAATTTTGCGAAATTAAACCTGTAAGGAATGAAAAAGGGGAGTTTAAAGTTTTCTAAATTCACTGACCGTCCATCTTTTGAGCTAGTGGACATAGCCTTGAAATGTAAAATGAATGTTTTTTTATAGAATTGAGTGAGAAAATTTTTAACTTTTTTTTTTTTTCAAATTTCATCACATAAAGGGGTGTAAAGGGGCAAAAAAGGATGGTGAATTCTATGTCCTCCAATTAAGATGAGATTTAATATATGGGGGTTTATCGGGTCGCAGAATACTAATATGAAATTAATTTATATACGGCATCCCCACGATGAGTCCCGACGTTCGTTGAAAATAGCAGGTAGGGTATTCAAGACTACCAAAACTAATATAAATACTTTTCAGGGTGGCAGAAAATTGAAATTTTGCAGCCAACTAATGAGACCACTAAGATAATTATAAAAGTATGAACATTTTTATTTAATAAGTGGGATCCTGGGAAATTGTGTAGAGTATATAAACAAACTAAAACCTTTTATGTGTGCTAGAAAATTTAAATTTGACACTTGGTTAGGAGTAAAACTCTAAATAGCCAAATATAATTCTTAAAAATTGAAATTTGTAAATGATAGTTAGAAAAATGAGCTTTAAAATTTACAAAAATAATAGAAACAACTAATTCCCAGTGTAGTATAGGATTGAAATTTGGAGGCAAAGTAAAGGGACCATACCAAATAACTATAAGTCTGTAAATTTTTAAATTTTAAATTGATCCCTGAGAAATAGGGAGGTGGGGGGTGGGAGTGAGGGTTTTATATAAATAAAAACAACTTTTAGCTGTGATATAATATTTAAATTAGGCAAGTAGGTAGAAGGACCTTTCAAAGTAACCAAATAAATATTAATATTTGAAATTTGTAAATGGGAGTTGAATAAATTATGGGGAAAGGGGGCATGCTCAACATTTACAGAACTAACATATTCACTACTTCTCTGTGTGGTAGAGAACTTAAATTCGTAGGTAAAGGAACCAAAATACCTTAAAAATCTGAACATTTTAAAATTAAACTATAGTAAATGGGTGAGGGGGAATATAAAGCTATAAATAGCTTTTGAGAGAAGTTAAAATTTAAAATTTGAAAGGCAGGCAGAAATAAAACTCCAGATAACCAAACAAATGTTAGAATTAAAAACTTCATTGTGAGTTGGAAAAAGTGGGTTGGGTGCTTCAAAACTTACAAAATTATTAGAAACATCTTCATCTCAGTGTGGTATAAAACTGACATTCTGCATATAGTCAAAGCTACCACTCCAAGTAACTATAAAAGTCAGAAAATTTAAAAGTTAAAATGGGAGTCCAGGAAATAAAGGGGAGTTTATAAAAAAAAGTATAGTAAGAAGTCTAAACTTGACAGGCTGGTATAAGTACGGCTTCAGATAACCAAATCAATCTTAAATTTGTGGTTTTGAAGTGGGAGTTAGAGAAATGGGGGAGGGGAATGTAGGCTAAAATTTTCAAAACCAGTTGATAAACTACTTTTCTGTTTAGATAAAACTGGAATTCGTCAAATTAACTACAAAATCTGGACATTTTTAATTTCAAAATGAGACTATAGGAAATAGGGAATGAAGCGGATGATAGGGTGTACAAGTATGAGGCAGAAAATTTAAATTTGTCAGGAATGTGGAGGGATAACTTCAAATAACCGCAAACACATTTTAAATATTAGTTATTTCTAAGGAGGCTGGTGATATATGGGGTCTCAATTTTTTAAAACCAAAAGACTAAACTACTTCTCAAAGTGTTAGACGATTGGCTTTAGTCAGACGGGTATAAGGACCAACTCAAACAGTATCAAGTTCTGAATTCTTAAATATCCAAATGAAGTAACGTATTTGTGTTAAATTTACTTTGAAATGCCTCTCTTTATTCCAGGGCCTTACGTGTGAAAGTGAATGTAAAAGGGGGTCCGGTTCATGACCTCGCTCCACCAATCCCTACTTACTCACAATCATCCTTCCGAGAATATGATTACTTCTCCTCAATACTTAATTTAAAACTCTTTGGACTATTATAAAATTAATAATTGCTACAGCCACATATATGCTTAAAAATACTTAGAATTGAAAAAAGAGGAATTTAATATTTAAAAATATGTTGGGGGGGGGGAGTAGATGGATAGCATGATGCCCCTCATCTCACCTCACCTCACAAAAAATTGTTACGGCAATATTTTATTATTAATCCTTAGCATGGATATTTTACATGTTTGGCAATAAGTAAAATAAGTTTTATTTTACTTTATTTATTTGAGGTATTTAACGTGCACTTTCTGAACCGACTGTCACACGAGAATTTCTATGAACGGGCTCTAAAGGACCCACCAATTTTTATAGAAAGGTATTTTCACATACCTTCTAGGGTTATTTTACATGATACAATCTACATGGAACCGACGGCTTTACTTCCCCTCCAAAGGAAGTTGTGCTACGGATTTATATAGCTCAAGAAAAATCCATCAAACCCGACTGATTTTGAACCAATATCGGGTCATTAGACGAGCACCTTTTCCCAAAATAAACGTGGCCAACAGTATAGTAAGTAAAACGTAATAGGACCAAACAAAGAAATATACATAGCTTACGTTTAAAATAATAGAGTTAGCCATATATTCATTATACCTGAGTTATTCTAAATGGTAGCTAAGTTCATCTGTTAGGATGATGCGTTTACTGATATAAATTAAAACGATTTATATTGACATACAGTATACACATTATCAAAAGCTAAAAAACTTTCTTTAATATATTTCATTTTTTAATATTCTATCAAATTTTGGTTTAAACTATGAAATTTCTTAGCAATTATTTGAAAGCTATTTGATGGAGCCTAAAACTTTTTAGTAATAAGCTGTTAATAAGGTGACCAAAAAATACTTATTAAAGTTAAAAGAGGGTAAGTTTTTATTTCATCGAGAATACTAATAATGAACAAAAGGTGCGTCTTTATGAAGTTTATTTTAATAAAGGAAATTAAGTTTTAATTAAAGTGTATTTTCCTTTTCTTTACACCTCAGTTACTTTGCACTTTTATTTTACAAGAGCATACAAGACAAAGGCAGTTACAACCAGGACTAGCACTAAACCATATTTGCACAAAGTAAAATAACAGCAAAAAATGTTTTCAAAATATCTCACCTAATTTTCGGAATATTATAAATTAGTTCATAGTTTAATTGTAAGGTGGCCAAATATTCTTATGCGTTTCTCTCACATTAGACTGATTGATGATAATGAGGAGATCGGGGATCGAATATTGGTTAAGTGTACTCTGTTTGGCCTTTTCTAAATATAATTTGCCTCTACCTACACGCAAATGCCAGTACACTTCAGATAAATTAAAAACATTGTCCTCCCTAACTCATTAGCGTACTTAATTTATATCGTATAACCCGAACGCGTAATAAGACGCGGCACTAAGAAGTAAGATTGTAAGACAGATTTCTAAGTCGTGTAAGATTTATAGTAAAATAACCTATTTGGTTGGGTAGTAAGGTTGTTTTTTTAGGTTTGGTAGGATGTATAAAGGCAGGGGTCGCAAATTCAGATGCCCACAAGAGCCAGGCAGTGAACATAAATCAGTGTAGCGGGCTCACGCAGACGTATGTACTGTACATGTTGGCATGTCGCATTGGCTCGTAAAATATTCCTGAATATAGATTTTCAATCGTTCTATACAAAATAATCTATAAATGAGATAATAAGATGTAATAGACAGCTGCAAATCAGCATTAAAAATATTAATTGAGCTGATAATATGGTGTGGTATGAACACGTGTGTGCTAAACTTAAGTGTCACTAGTTAGTTGGGGTCCATTTATTTTTATCATCACGTCTTACAACATGCTTATATAGTAA
Source organism: Timema genevievae (assembly GCA_902155825.1). Classification (NCBI taxonomy): domain Eukaryota; kingdom Metazoa; phylum Arthropoda; class Insecta; order Phasmatodea; family Timematidae; genus Timema; species Timema genevievae. The sequence continues at coordinate 135,472 of CABFWO010001839.1, forward strand.
TCACTCTAATAATAGGGCAGGGATAAGGAAGAAAGCGTTTTAGAGGTATCAGCACTTGCATGGAAGAAGAGTGGGAAACCATTTAGGAAAAACCACCCTAACTAGACTCTACCGGGATTTGAGCCCCAACCATCCCGTCAATGGCGCTCCCACGGGGGTGTAGGGGGGATGAGGGAGCTCAAGGCCTCCAAGAAAAAGAAATAAAGAAAGAGAAGGAACGCAAAGAATACATTTATTAAATCACTAAGGTGTCTGTGTCTTATCATTTTGTAAAGTAATATTTAAAACAATTAATTTATAATTAGGCTTAAATGTAAGTGATCTCTTAAATAAATAATATTTTATTTTTCTTTACCTAGAACGTTTGAGCAAGTTCATAGTTCTGTAACTCTCTTATTTAGAGCACCCATGCCCACCGGCCAGTCATTGGGTCCGTGCTTCTTAAACCTTCCACACACTAGAGGTGACCAATAACGGCCTGCTTTTCTGTGTTGGCTTCTATATCTCTCAAAAGAATTCATGGCTTCCTTACAAACGATCGCTGTGTCATAGAACATGGGATTTCTTGAACTGAGACAGGACTAGTTGAAATCATAAATTTGTGGGTGATCAGTTAATCTTAGTTTGTTCTTTATTTAGCATAAGGCGGGTGTCGGCACAAACTCTCGTCCATTCAATAAGTTCTAAAGTCTGCTCAAACCCATTTTTTTGCTAACTTTTGTATTTTCACTTTCTCGCTATCTTACAGGTAGAAAGAGTATTGTGATCGTCAAAAAAATCGAACCCGAGATTTTGATGAATGCTGACATTTCATGACCCCCGAATCCAAAAAGTGTTTTTTGAATTACCGTCTGTTTCTATGTACCTTGGACTAGAGCCTAAACTATTTTACCGACTGGGCTAAAACATAGTATCTAGGATATTCATAGGGTTTCCCAGAATAATTCCTGGAAATGATATCCAACCCTAAAATTAAGGGTAGTTTACAGAAGAGCAGAAAGAGAAAAATCGATTTTCTCAAAATTCGCTCTAACAATTTTGATTAAATTTTATATCTGGACATTGTTTCTCATAATTAACAAGATGGCGATTCTCATTTTATCATGAAAATGAATTTAAGGTTACTTCACGTTGGGTAAATTTTCCCATTTTCACTATTTCTCCGCAACTATTTGAGATATTTCATAGATTATCACTATAATTTATATACTATTAAATATAAAAATCTTTTGTTTGAAATATATTTTTATAAAATTAATAGTTTCTGAGCTATAGGTAAATGTATATACTTTTTAATTCAGGTCTTTGAAAATGAATTTGATTCTTAAGATCTTTGGTGGATAAAGATAATTAATTATCTTTTCTCAATTTTTCTTTAACAGTGTTCTTAGTGGTGAGGTATTTCTACAAAAATGTATTTATTCTTTGGTTTCACAAACTTTACGAGTTTTTATAATTTAGGTCAGAAAATTAGAATTATTGTTATCAAAGATAGTGCCTCTTTTCTCAATGTTTCTATATCAGTGAATATTATTTTATTCATGTTCTTATGTGGAGTGTTGATGCTACAATGTAGGTTATTCCTTACATAAATCTTACTAGCTTTTAGTTATTATGTATGTAATGTATCTTTATTTTAAGATAAAAAGAAAGAGAAATGCTGTGCGATGCACCGTACCATTAATTGTATATGTAGCTTGTTCCTCAAATAACCTCTCCCCACGCCTTCAAACCATAAACCTGAGTGCGCCACTGTTCCCCATCACCAGTAGGCTAGATTAACACGATAGTGACGCCCTAAACTTTATTTTCACTAAACTATAGTGTAGGCCCTTGACATTTTACAAACAAGTAATATGATATTGATATTGGAATAATAAAAATTGAAAATAGAAATATTATATTGTTGGGTATTTATTTCGAAATTCGTTAGCCCTTTGATTTCTAATTGGTCAACTCACATGTTGGGCTTTATCTTATGTGGGAAAATCTTCAAATTGTTCAAGATGATTCAGAAATCCAAATTTTAAATGTTGGCTAGTAAATAATTTAACTAGCTTAGTGAGACCAAATAAAACACAATTGCATCCCGAATATGACACGCAGGCTGACCTATTCACTAAGGGTAATTCTTGCAATTGTGATTTCCCACTTTCCTTTCGGATATATGGTAGGTGGGCCTTTGACATGCTCCCGAGTCTAGAGGAAATTCTGAGGTTCTTACACCTTCAAACTACCTAAGGACTGGTGTATTTCACAACTGGACATGAGTCATACAAAGATCTTCTCCATGACCGTAGACCGACAACAGATGAGCACGTTGTTTGAGAATGCAGTTAGACCCAACATCTGAGGAACCAGCAGCAGGCCATTCTTCAGGGATGCTGTATCTATGACATCCTACGTGATAGCGTCAGATGGAAACTCCTCGACAGGTTGCAATCAAAATCTCGCTCAAGGAACGCGACGACTACATTGACAGTCTAAAAGAAGAAAGACAAAGACAGTACAGAAAAAAAGAAGATACGCCAGGAAATACGAGGACAACAATTAAGAGGACCAACAATTCGTAGACTGCAAGGATGGTGGGAAGATCTGGAAGTCACGGACCATCTATAACCTAGGCTAGTAATCTATGGGATGCTGAATTAACAATAAGTCTCACTCGCTCTAGATTTCCTGGAGATGTCTGCTGAGGACAGAGGCTGGAGTCTGGGATTCCAAAGACAGCAATGATTCTGACGACTGGAGTCTGGCCCCAATATGCCAGCAGGCTAAAACCATACTAATATTGAGACAAGCATGGGAAGGATTACTGGATCGTCATGGCCTCGAAACATTTAACATTATGTGGACGACCAGGACATCAATTATGGTCTTAAGTCTGGCTGCCTGGAAACCAACCATTTCGGGTGATAGCAGCACAATATCATCAGTAAAAGCAGCTCACTGGTCATACATGTAAAGGTGTGATATCCCTTCTGTAAATGCAGAAAACTGCATTTGTTTTAGTAAGATTGAAGTTAGTTAGAATAGAATATAGTACTAAGGAGCCTCAATCCTAAATAGTATTAGATATAAATGAAATAAAACAACAATATGTAAAGGAATATTAGGAAAATATATAGGAAATAGGACTCGAAATATAGTAGACTTTAAAGTTAAGATTACTTAAAGGAAATAAATAATAAATAAATAATTCTCCTTTCAGATAATTTTTTTGCACCGTATTTTACTAACCATTCGGGCTGTACGCTTATGTACTAATTAAGATAATTGCTTAAGAATAAGTAATGTTGAATTTAAAGGAAGTGTACCCACATTTGCGTAGAGAAATAGTGGGAAACCATTTAGAAAATAAATACACTCGGTACACCAAATCGGAATCGAATCATGATCTCCCCATCATCGGCAATCTAGCCTATTGCGAAAGTAACGCCTTAGACCATGCGGCCACCGAAGCGGGTTTTCAGGTAATTATTGCCAGCTTTAACTCAGACCTTCACTTTCCCATTCTGCTATGCGCGGTATCTGGTAGTCTTTATTTAAACTCGTTATGAAAACAACCGTTCGATAATTCCTTATAATTGGTCTGAAGCGTCACTTTCACAATAAGCTAGGATGCCGATGACAGAGAGATTGGAGTTCAAATCCCGATTGGTTATGCTGAGAGTTAGTATTTCATAAATGGTTTTACCCTATCTATCTCCACGTGAATGCAGTTACACTTCATGTAAATTATACCTGCCTCATACTTGAATTGTTAGCGTACATATGCGTACAACACAAACGGATAGTGATTCTAATAGATATACAAATAAAAAACCTTTTATAAAAGTTTGTAGTTTTACTTTGTTTACTTTAGTAAAATATACACAAGAATAAATATATATGTAATATATATATTTCCAATGGTAACATCTTGTATATTAGAAGTATTGTCGATTCATAAACACCACGATACTTAGCGTCTTACTACCTGTACGGCCTATATGCATATAATTATCCTGATGAGACAAGGATTAGGAAGAATTACACCAGCATTTGCGTAAATGGAGAGACGGGAACAATTTTGGAACAATCCCTCTCTGTACACACGGCTGCGATTGGAAATCCTACCTGGGCTTAACGTTCAGTCTATGATACTTATTAATGTTTTTTTAATTAAACAAGCAACCAATTTTCCCTTGGTAATGGTTACGATATTTTATTTTTAAAGAATAGAGAAACAAAAAAATTGATATATTCTAGCAAACACAGCCTCTATTATTTATACCCATATGCAAATAGTAGTAATATTTAGTCACAATAATATTTACCAAATTAAATGGATACTGATTTATTTTTGAAGGGATGGATTACGTCCTCTGTATTTAATTTCTGGTCTTAGTTTTCCTACCATTACTGAAATGTAAGTTTGATGTGTCAACTAAGCAATGCTAACAATCATTGGAAATAGAAATTGTTTTAGAACTTTAACTAGGAGCTTTGAGAGTAGATGTGGGAGTGGTATTTACTCTTTTTTTACTTTAGGACGGCTTTGACAGCCAAGGGTACATTTTAGAACATGTTGCTCTTTGCTACTTCTCGTATTTGATTAGTACACGCCAATTTTAGTACTGGGGTATTAATTATTTATCTACTCTATGACATTAGGAGCCCGAAAAACATATCAATGTAATTTAAAAAACACATAAAAACATATAGCAATTTTAAACTAAATTAGTGGTTTGAAAATTAAAAAATATCTGTAAGTACCCTTAAATGAATTTTTCCCCAAATAACAATTGTACAATTTTATTAATCATGTCAAACACTCCCCAGATCTACATTTTAGACAAAACTACTATAGAAATTTTCAATATAATTTGAATTTTCAAGAATTACTTATCAGTCAATTACTCTTCCAATCATTTTAAGCCAAAAATCAAGAGACATAATTATTTCAGAGGTCATTAACTCCATAGATATTCATTTTAAACCATTTTGAAAAATAAATTTTTAAAAGATTTTGAATTTATAAAAAATTACTTAACAGTAAACTAACATTAATTTTATAGTATAGGGTCAAAATTAAAAACAAGTTCCGGGATATTGCCCTTGATATCAAGTTTGAACAAATTATATCGAACCGTTTTGGATCCGTGGACAGACAGACATATATAGAGGGGAATGGACCGATTGGTATATATTATTCTTTTTCTGGGTTTGGACACACATAAAACCTAAAGATTGGTCATAATCTCGAGGTCTAGTATTTAAACGATTATTATAATTTCAATTGATTTGAAAAAGTAAAACATATGTTCGGTAAATTGTGTCCGTGCCCATATATTTCAGTCCGTCACTAAGGCTACATCTGAAAGGGCTTGTAACATTGAGCTAGTAATTGGTTGTTAGAAGTTATTTTATACTTCCATAATTACTTCAATATTTGAATACTATCCCTAAAATTAAGAATGTTAGTTGATAGTCATATTTTAAAAATTAATACTTTTTCCAAAATTACTTCATAATACTGTCCGAATACTCTACGTTCAGGGTTTATTTTACATAACAAATAACCCTTCATACTAGTTTTAATGGGAGGGGAGTGGGTGTCCTGTTTAACGATATACTACAAGAAACTAATTTTGTAAAGTTAGAGATTTTGGAAAATGGATTTAAATATTCTGTGTAATATATGTATCTAAAGAGAGCTCTGCATATAAAATAAAACTATATTTTGAGTAATAACTATACTTTTTATAGAGGGTGATGTACTTATGATTGCTTTTTAAATTTTTTGTTTTTAAAATAACTATAGCAACTTAATTCAGAAAACACTTTGATGAGTGTTTTATTTGATTTGCAGGTTTGTCTGAAGAAAACTTACCAACAAGTGGCTAATTAATCATATATTATGAAAATCTTCTCTATACTAACTATAATAGAGGAAGTAGGTATTGTACAACAGTGTCGTACATTTATTGACCAAGCGGAGCGAGGTTCTTTTTCAGCTCGACTACTTGGCATCTCGTCTGTCTGTTCAGATTTTACTACGAAATATCTGTCAAATGCTTTGACATTTAATTTTTTAAATGTTTGGCATGGAGATTATTTTTAATTTGCAAAATTACATATACATACTTTTTCAATCCGGATGTCCATTTCTAAATGGCGGGCGCTCAACCATCTTTCTTTTGTTTGTCTTGCGATAACAGCCTAATGCATTGATCAATGTTTGACTTCTTAAATCATATGAACAATGGTTATTATGTTTTATATAATATACTATAGAATATATTCTCTTTTCTGTCTAGTTTATTGCCTAGGTTGGAAAAATATTAATTTCAAATGCAAGGAGAAATTATAGGAGATAATTGAAATAAAATTCCAAAGAGAAATCTTAAAACTGTATAAATGGTAAGTAGATGCAGGGGGTGAAATCTAATTTACATTTCACAGAAATACTAGTTGACTTTAACTTGAACATTTTGGTATTTGTTTTGTCTGCGAAAACTGTCGAAAACTTTGACCAATTTTAAAGAAATTTGTCATGGACATTCTTTGACTCCGTGCAAACACTGAATGTATTTTTTTTTTCAATAATTTGTTTTAATATTGTGGCTGCTCGAATATTTATCGTTTATTAGTTGAAATAAAATTATTTAAATTTATAATTCTAAGCATTCAACAGAGTAACTGGGGCATATATTTACTTTATCTTCTTCCCTTTGAAGAGAGAAGTTTTGTGATCGTAAAAATAAAAATCTATTTCGAGATTATGATAAATGTCTACGTTTCATGACCCTCTGAAAGCGACAAATTTTTGCGATGTAGTATGTCTGTCTGTCCGTATGTTTGTCTGTATATCGAGAGAGAGCCGAAAACATTTTACTGATTAGGATAAAACTTGGTATATAGGGCTTTAATGAGGTCCTACCAAGAATTTTTTGTAATTAAAATATATCCAACCCTAAAATTAAGGGAAATTTACCGAAGAAAAAAGAGCAAAATCAATTTTCTCAAAATCCGTTATAACAATTTGAATATATTTTGTATCTAGACACTGTTTAACATTACAAAAAAAATGCAAAATTTCATTTTTTATTGAAAATGGCTTTGAGAAATCTCCAAATTTGATCATGGCTCCACAACTATTTGGGCTACGGAAAAATGTATCATTTTAAAGATCGAGTACTATTAATTAAACACTTTTTTAATACATTTTAATAAAGTCAATAGTTTCTGAGCTATATGACAATATATTTTATTGAATTCCATGTCTTTGAAAATTAAATTGATATTTATGGTCTTTGGTGGGCACAAATGTTACTCTTTTCTTAATAGTTTTGTAACAGTGTATCAGTGGCGTGCCGTCAATGGGCTAGTAAGACTAGGCTAGTCCCCAGACATTTTTAATTTATTTATTTGGAGTTAAATTTTAACGGGAAATAAAAGCATCAAATAAATTCTGAGTCTCAGTTTGCGTCACAATACTCAACGATATTCTAGCTATTGTGCACTGCCCCTACCCCCATCCCCTTTCTAAAATGACAACACACTAACATCAGAAGCGCTGTCACAATACGCAATGATATTCCCGCTATTTGAAACGACCCATTCCCCTCTCCGACCTAGCATCGGAAGCGCTCGAGTCTTATCGGCTCTCCCCGGGTAGAGGACTAGTTGAAGCCATCCTAGTCCGTCTGTATAGTAATATTATGTGCTAACACTAGGCGTTCTGTCACAAGTACATGTAATTTTTGTTTGCTTCTTATAAGCGGTAGTGTTGTAGTTGTTAGGCTTATGTAATTGTTCCCATTGATGAAAGAGATCTTGTGAAGTGTTAAAGTGTTCGATTGTCAGTTTAGTTTGACAGTGTTTGAAAGTGTGAAATATGGAAGGGGACTCAGATTGGGAAACTGTTCCCTCACAACAAAGCTTGGGGAAGGGACCTGAGACAAGTAGCAGGGTTAGTGTAGGTAACTCAGTGGGATATAGCAGTGCCAATCACCTTTCGCAAAGCTGTGTCCTTGACCGATTATTCATAGTTTCGTTTGGAGCCCTCACGTTTGAAGAAAAGCAGCAAGTAATAATGAAAGGTAGGCCAACTTCAGACATTTCTGCTAAAACAAAAATGAAAGACTATACACGTCATTTCAAAACAGAATATTATACTTCTTCAAAATGGTTAACTGCATGCAAATCAAGAAATAGGCTGTATTGTTAGCCTTGTGTGTTGTTCGAAACAAATAAGGGAGTGTGGAACAATAGCGGCTTTTGTGATATCAGCCATTTTCACAAAGCCAAAATGCGCCATGAAAAGACTCACGCACACCTATCTGCAATAACTAAATTAAAAACTTTTGGGAAAACCAGAATAGATTTTCAGCTGGATGAGCAAAAAAGGTTAGACGTTTTAAAACATAATGCAAAAGTTGATTCAAACCGGGAACTAATGAAACGATTAATTGATGTGTGCTGTTTTTTGGCTAGACAAGAGCTGCCATTTAGAGGTTACGACAAACGGGAAGATTCCCTTAACCAGAGAAACTACATTGAACTAATGCAGTTACTTTCTAAATACGATAGTAAGTTGGATTTTCATCTCCAGAGCAGGGGGGCGTTTAAAGGAACCTCCAACAAATTTAAAAATGACATCATTGAATATGCTGGTGATGTAATTTTGTATAAGATTAAGTCGGAAATAAATGATGCATATATTTCTAGCAATAATGTTCGACGAAACTACGGACATTGCAAAGCTCTCTCAACTTTCGACAGTCCTTCGATATGTGAAAGATAGCAACATTTATGAAAGATTTATTGGTTTTTCAGATGTTAGCAGTGATCGCGCTGCAATTGTTTTAAGTGAGCATGTTTTTCAAATTCTTTCTTGTTTCAATTGTGAGCAAAAACTTGTAGTACAAGCGTATGATGGAGCCGCTACATTTTCTGAACATTTAAATGGTGTACAGACGCTTGTGGAAAAGAGATGCCCAGGTGCACTTCATCCACTGTTATGCTTACAAACTCAATCTAGTTCTTTCTCTGTCTGTGAGTCATATAACAGAATGCAAGATATTTGTTAAGACATTGAGTGGCATTCCAAATTTCTTTCCACATTCATCGAAACGCACTAACGCTTTTACTCAATCTGAGGTTAAGAAGTGGTTTCCAACAGTTGCCAGTACAAGGTGGAATTACAATTCCAGAACAATTCCAGAATTGTGAACACAGTGAATGAAAATAACACAAAACTCATACAGTTTTTTAAGAATATTGCTGAAAATCCAGATAGTTGGGATAATGATGCTTTCGTGACTGCTAAAGGGTATTCGTCATCATTGAGAAATTTCGATTTCGCCTTTCTACTGAAGGTTTTCATCAAAAGTTTTTCTCTCACTGACACATTATTCAAAATTCTTCAAACCAAAACTTTAGATGTGAAATACTGCATCAATAAAGTAAGAGAGACGATTTCTCAACTTAAAGATGCTAGAAACAACTTTGAAGAGACTTATAGAAAATTAGAAGATGATGACAATGTGGAAGCTCCTAAGATGAGACGTAGAGAGGATGACTCATTGAATCCCAGAAATAAATATGTGCGCCTTTATAATGAAATTATTGATACCATTGTTGGGCAAATGGAGCGGAGGTTTAAAAATCTTAATGAGCTGCAATTTATTGAGCAGCTAGATTCAAAAAAATTTCAAAGCTTCATATTTCGATTTCCTGACAATTGATTTTTGTCACTTAAGTCAAGCTACGGTAGTCTTTTCAATTTTGGTAATTTTCGGAGTGAATTAAAGTCGGTTTACAGACTATCAGACTTTTCAGAAAAAAAATGTGACTGAAATTGTGTTGTTTGGTATCAACAATACCAATAAGCACATCCACTGTTGTTTTAAACGTATTAAGACGACTGTGCGTAACACCCAGTGTAATAATATGTTATCCACACTTTCCCTGTTGTCTGTTGAAAAAGGTTTGCTAGATGAACTGCAGAATCAAAATCTTTCTATGACGCTGTTATCGACAAATTCATTCAGAAAGGTGACAGAAGGATTGCACAAATATATAAATAATTATAGGATTCAAATATTTATTTTTATTTACTTGTTTACTTATTTATTTGTTTATTTTTATTCATGTTTTTGTTTAATTAATTTTTTTATGTATTTGTTTATTCCATGTCTAAATATTGGGAATCGGTTGGAGGGAGCTAAATTGTCTACCCTATGACCTATAAAAGTGTTTTGCTAAGTTACATATTGTACATTATATGGAGAGTATTCCTCTTTAGCCCCATAATGAAAGGTGTCTTCAAACCTAGTCCTCTTTGAGAAAAGTCACCTCACGCCACTGCAGTGTATGCTATTTTGTTTATGATTTTTGTGGATTGTTATGCTCTTTATACTTTGTCTCGACCTCTTAGCGAAAGAAGTATTGTGATCGTAAAAAAAAAATCGATATTTTGATAAATATCAATACTTTCTGACTCCTTGAAACATAAAAGTGGTTTTCGCGATGCCATCTGTTTTTCTCTTTACCTGTATGAATCTCTGACTAAAGCCGAAACCATTTTACCATTTGGGCTAAAACTTGGTATCAAGGGTTTTCATAAGGTCCTCCCCT
>CABFWO010001840.1:0-86189 GCA_902155825.1 Timema genevievae
GTGTGTGTGTGTGTGTGTGTCATAATGAAACCAAAATGTTTATGTAGCCTAACAGTATAGATTACTTTAGGTGGTAATATCTATTTTTAATACATTGTGTATTTTAACAATAAACACGATACATTTCGATGTATTATAGTGGTGATGGAATACAGTGTATCCAGATATTAATGTGTGAAATAGCTTAGAATATGAAGCTCTCTTTGTCCGAAACCAAGAAACCCATTGGAAGTGCAAAGTGAGTGGTTTGCATTCCTGAATCTTTCCCAGGAGCTAGAGCTTGATTCTGACTAGCTCAACCGGGGAAATTTTTCTCACATTATACTTTTATGTTTCATTTAGACAATTATTGCTCCATGCAATGTCTACCTTCTTAACTTCTACCCTTACTTTTTGTGTGTATAATACAAGAAATATTAATTACTTAAATTTAAAGGGCTATATTTGAGAAAATGTACCCACTTTGGCAGGAAGAGTATACTTGTTATATTGTCGTTTCATCCATCCCTCCCAACCTCCACCTACCCCACTCTCACTTGCCCAGTGGTGTATTCTAAAAAAAATTAATAGTCATGCTGTACTCAAAGTCGCAGAAGGAAATCTGGGGCTGAAGAACCTTTGCAATTGTTTGCTTAGAAGGTCAAGAGCTTCTTCCTAAGGACATATTTGAACATGGGCGCCTCAAGAACAATGTTTATCAAACAATCATGGTTTCCGATTATCATCCCTAGGGTATCTTGGGAAATCTCGTGGTCCCCAACTCACATCTTCTCTATTTTTTGACTTATCCATATTTGAATATCCATACAGCTTTCTACATATTTTGAATTCATAAAAGTACATCCGAATTATGCATACAAAAATGTGACAGTATTAATAGTTATCAGCCACTCAAATATAATTAAATATAAAAACATAGAGCTCTGTAGACCTTCGCCATAACTAGGTATTTAGAGATTTAAGTAAAAATAGAGGGGCTATGAGTGGTATGAGCTCATTCCTAACTGCATAAGAGACATAGACAGACACACATCGCTGGGCAAGTGGACTAAGTGTCAAACTCATTAAGTCTGGCTTACAGATGATAGGGATGTCAGGGTTCAAATCTCGGTTGGGTTAACCGAGAATTATTCTTCCTAAGTGGTTTCCTACTCTCCCTTCACACACATCAATTTACATTTTTCTCATTTCTACCTGTCACATCTCTATTCAATTACCTTAGTGTAGTTAAATGCTTATATCCCACACAGGTAGTAAGAACTACAAAAAAAAATACAAAGATTAAAATGAAGTGGTACCCATCTTTTAACATCATAGCTAGCAACTTTACCTTGACAAATTACATTATGGCTTAGCTAATAATATAGGGCCATAGTGTAAACTGTCAAGGTAAACGATTTCAGGTTGAATAATGTGTACATGGATCAAGTATCCATCAGCTCTTGGCAGAAGGGAATCAGGTGGATTGTCCAACTCACAATGCAATTAAAACTAGTTCTTAAATCTTAATGCACTTCACACATTGCTGTTTGTAAACAAATGAACATCCCAATTTTATAATACATGCTCCAGAAACTATTAAATGTATGAATTGTGACTAATAAGTGGGATAATTTCTCAAATTTATAATATATCACTACATCATTGGTTTATTTCAAAGACATTGACAGTATTATCTGAAAAGAGATTGTATTTTATCAATTCTGCTAGATCAGCTTGAAATGGTGAAATGACACTCCTAAATTGTAGGATTCTTTGATACATGATTATTTGAAATCACAATGACTTAACAATCAATAATGTATGATGCATAGATTTATATACTCATGAAACAAAACTAAAATAACATGGTTGAAACTCATGGTTAAAACTCCATTGATCTTTCATACTAAAAAATGCACACGAAACACTGTCTACTACAGTTAAAGCCCCTCCTATAACATGTGTATCTTCTAACAGGGTGGTAAATATATTAGTCAAACGCATAATGATATATGTTCTTAGAATGCAGTATCACAAGTAAATATTTATTTAGTGTATAGTTTAAAACTTGTTACAAGCACTAGCTATTATTATATAAACTTATTTTATTTATCGTACTTAAACTTTAATAAACTAGCTTAGCAAATAATAAATATAATTTTGAATATTTTTTCAATAAATGGCACAATGCTTAAAGTGGTTAATATGATTAGCAGGTCCTAGGGTGTTAAAATCTTAGTTCATTGTCCAATGTCTGCTGGCGAGGGAAAAGGGAAAGTTTCAAAGCCCCATAGACATTGAGTAAGGTCAATAGGACCTCTCCAGCTCAGCTTGCTGTTTTCAAACAGCAGGTCATGGGTTTCGTAAGCTTGTAAGTAGGGTCTTTTGAAAGAGGAGTTACTTAAAACAAGATATTATTGGAGAATAAATAAATAATAGTTTTCAAAATTTATGTATATATTTTTACATAAAAAATATATATTTCATTCACAAATTAAACATAAATATTTTCCCAGTTTTCAAAGACAGCATTGAATTCAAAAACTAGTCCATATTATTATGGTTATGTGGTACAGGACTAGCATACTCGGTGAATACATCACAGCACCTGTCCCACTTCTACACCGATAAAAATAAAAGAGGCTAGTCCAGTATACTACAAATAATATTAAATTTACTAGCCCTGCTAGACTTTTAGTTTTTCATAAAATATATTTACTCTTGTCGATAAAGATAAAGTTATCTTGTGGCACTGCTGATCATTGGTTACTTTTCCCTTTAATTGACATCCTTCAATCAGCGGAGTTAAGTGAGGAAAGAACTATAACAGTATGAGGCAATATTGTTATTATTATTTAGCACCGCGTCTTACTACCCGTTCAGGTTATACGCTTAAGTACTAATTACGCTAATGGATTAGGAATTGGGAAGAAAAACCATTTAGGAAAAACCACCCCCAGTTCACCCGACCGAGATTCAAACCTCGATCTCCCCGTCCTTGGCAGTCGGGCTCAACACAACTAGCGCATTAGCCAACTACGCCACCGAGGCGGGTTGAAAATATTGTTCATGGGCCATTCAAACTTTTAAGAATTGCAAAAAGAGGAAAGTAATCTGTCAGAAAATTGTTAAACTTGACAAACAATATGACATCATTCAGTGGCTATGAAAGAAACCTTTGTTAGTTTCTTGATTGTAGTGCTATTTGTATTTAGTTCTAACCTCTGAGTTTATTAGGGCTACAAAATTGTGGTCAATCTATTTCTTCATTTTTTAACCTTAAATATCTAACTTTAACTCAATTGAACGCATTTAAATATTTAAAATATATATAATTTTATCTTATTATTATTTATTATTATTAGTACCGCATCTTACTACCCATTCAGGTTATGCGCACTTACGCTCATGTGAAATGGTAGGGTGATTGTGAGATGAAATAGAGGACCTACAGTTTAACGTGGAATCCGAACCATGGTGGAGGCCTGGTATTCCTCACATTCACAAGTTGTGATTAATAGATGTCTTCTCAGAGGTGAAGGAAGGGTTTGGCAATCAGATAAATCCGTGCCAGGACCGAGGATTGATCCCCGGACCCGCAGCACAGAAGTCCGACACCTTACCCCTAGACCACCAGGTCACCAATTTTATCTTCATCTTAAAAAAAAAGGCACGTTTAAATCATAATGAATTCGAAAACCCCCTTTAGAATTGGCAGATTTCTGACTCTCTATTTATCTAATAATCAATAATATCTATCTGATTTCTATAGGAACCCCATTATTTTTAAACTGGAAATTCATTTTGCCACAGTGGCAGGGAAAAAATTTACAATTTTATTTACATTATTAGTCCGTTTGGTTAATGATATAAAGAAAAATTATACATCACCCATAATAAATCATTATTGGACAGATTTTGAACATTATAACTAATAGATCAATTAATATATATATCTAGAATGCCAAATTTTAGTGACTTTCAATCAATGTTGGTGGTCGAAAGTGAGCTCCCTATAAAAAGCAGGGTTTATATTACTACCACTTTTAATTTAGTTATAATGTAATGTTAGGTAATCTAGTAATAGTTTAGATTGATTGAATTGCAGATAAACGTGTGTGCCGGTCGAGAAATTCATTGGTAGTGATGTTAAAACATTAATGTGAGTCCATTTCATCCCACAAATAACAGATCACTTAGACAAGTGTTACAAATTGAATGAGTCATCCCATCATACATTGTTTTTCTGTAGTATTCGTTAAAAGACAGAAATAATTGAGATGAGTGAAATTATTTTTCCATATTTAAAAAAAACACAACACAACAAAATTAAATTATAAATATCTATATTAATAAAAGTCTTATAGTTTTTGTATATATGCATGTATATCTATCCAGAGAGTTTTTAGTACTTCTCAGTCAGATAGAAAGCTGAAATTTGGTAAAAATGTAGAGGAACCACTCAAGAGGTGCATACATTTTTCAAACTTGAAAACTGATCAAAAACAAAAACTACAAAAAATAAAACGAGATCTATTTATTTAATCATTTTAATTCATAGTCATGTTATTTGAATTTCAAAAGCAAGGAGAACAAAGAATATAAATTCCAAAATCTCAAATCAAAAGAGAAATTGCAGATTATAATATAGTGACTTGTGTTTATGGGTTGGTGCATTTGCATTCATATTAGGTATCAAAAAGTGTTTCTTTGGTAAATCAAAATTTTTACAGGTAATGTTATTGTTAGCAAAGGTTAAAGTCGGCTACACAAGAGTCAACGTCCGAGACAAAAACACTATCTACAAATACACTTAATGGGCTAATTAACACAAATAAGGTTAGCGTGAGCACAGAACGACGCAGTCTGGTCTGAAGGAGAAAAAAACAACTGTGAAAGTGAAAGTGCGTGATTGGTTAACTCTTGATACTCGCGCTACTGCAGCGCCTTTCGTGATTGGTGCAGTGGTTAGATCGTGTAGCTTAGTCAGTTACTCCAACAGTTATATTTATTTAGTTGGAGCTTACATTTATATTGCCTGGATATGTATTTATACAACCAGATTACTACTAATTAAAATACAGCTAACACTTCAGAGTAACAAATGCCACAACCTTATGAATAAAACAAATGTTTGATTGTTGGTTTGTGTAAATATATATATATGACATTTTAACACTAGAACTTCAAAATCTAACATGAGATAAGCCTATTTTATTTTTTTAGAACCATGTTTTGCTACCAGTTTGGGTTATGTACTAATTATGATAATGAGGAAGGTTGAATTTTAGAGGAGTGGAACTGCATTAGTGTGTAGGGAGAGTGGAAAAAATTTAGTAAAAACCACCATCAATACACCTGACTGGGATTCGAACCCCGATCTCCTGGTCATTGGCAGTCCAA
The DNA here is from genome assembly GCA_902155825.1 of Timema genevievae. Lineage (NCBI taxonomy): Eukaryota > Metazoa > Arthropoda > Insecta > Phasmatodea > Timematidae > Timema > Timema genevievae. Next base: position 5,386 of record CABFWO010001840.1, read on the forward strand.
TATATTACGAGAGGTGATGCCTTAGACCATGCGTCCACCGAAGCAGGTAGTTTCAAAATGAAATCAAAATATAAATCACAGATAATAAACATGATTGCCTAATTTTAGAGTATATTTAAAAGAAATTGTGTAATTTTTTTACTGTAAATAAAATTAATTTTGTTAATTCCCACTTTAGCCCCTCTTATTTGGTATAATTAAGTTACAGAAAAATAATCTATAACAAGCTAGCCCAACCTAACCTTTCATGCATCTACAAATTGAAGGTCTGGTTTTATTATTATTAGCACCGCGTCTTACTACCTGTTTGGGTTATACACACTTACGCTAATATGTAATGGTAGGGTGATTGTGAGATGAAATGAATGACCTACAGTTTAACGTGGGATCCGAACCACGGTGGAGGCTTGGTATTCCACACTTTCACAAGTTGTAATTAATACACATCTTGTCAGGGGTGAAGGAAGGGTTTGGCAATCATATAAATCTGTGCCGAGACCGAGGATTGAACCCCGGACCCCAACACAGAAGTCTGACACCTTACCCCTATACCGCCAGGTCACCAATAAGGTTTGGTTTTGTTAGGTTGAGTAATACTGATATCAGCCTGTCATAGACAGGGTTAAAAACTAGTTATAGAATAAAAACACTCTTCCATTAATACTACCCATCTCCTTTCCTACGCCTCCCTATGTAATTGAACATTGATCACCCTTTTCTTTTATAATATTTTGAATTTTGGTAAAGAGAGTTGAAGTGAATGTTTGACCGAAATTATATGTAGATTATTTTATTATTATAGCTTGTTGCACCATTTTATGTTTTGATCTACATCAAGCAGTCAATGATGACAATTATAAGCTCTAAAATAATAATGTAGGTAATTTAACATTATTTTTAACAGTCGGTATGATTCAATGACACCCTGAATTGTGTGTGTGTATATGTGTGCGTGTATATATATATATATATATATATATATATATACAAACATATATATACATATAAAGTCTATATAAAATGTAAACAAAAATTGAATTTGAAAAGAAAAAAAATTATGTTATGTTAATATTCCCTAAGAAATTTAATAGTTTTGTCTTGGATATAGGGTAAGGATTCTTAATATTTCTAGGCTCACGGCACCCTTGTAAAGGGGTATAAAATCTCATGGCACCCTTGTAAGAATTTATTTAAGGGTTTAATTTTTTTCACATTTTTTATTCAAAGTAGAATATATCAGAGTAGCATATTAAACAATTACATCCATACAGATATAACTAATCACGCCGTTCTCTTACAGGATGGGCAAGAAATTATGCATATAACTCAAAAAACAACTCCATACTTAATCCATCTTCACTAACTTTCTCCACACTTCCCTAACCTTGCATACTCCCCTCGCTTTAACAACATCCATACACCAAGTCATACATGCTCTTTTATTCTTAAACTCATAATGTTTCTCTTTTTCACACATTCGTCTACAAAACTTAGCCACATCTTACATGGCCTACCCCTTGCTTTCAATCCACACATTCTACCTTCAAATATTTGCTTCGTCACTCGATCCACAATAATCCTCTCAACATGCCCAAACCAATGTAAGACGCTTCTTTCACATTGTCCTATTGGATTCCCTTTCAAACTGCACTCTTTCAGCACCCATTCATTATTGACTCTGCCCATATGAGTTTTTACATACATTTATTATATATATCATTCCAAAACGCATTCACCTTGCTCTTGTGTTTCCCCTGACAAACCCACACTTTACATCCATAAAACAATGTTGGCATTAACACCATTTTATGTACTGCCATCTTTGCCTCTTTCAATTCTTCATTCTTTGCAATAGTCCACATACATCCAACTACTCTCCGATTAAACAATTAAAAGTCTTTTAATTTTGTAACTATTTAAAATAAAATAAAACACTTTACTAAGTACTCCCTTAGTAAGCTAATTGAAAGATATAAATAACAAACAAAAAACTATTATTTGCACTGCAGCTTACTACCCGTTCGGGTTATACACACTTACGCTAATGTGTAATGGTAGGGTGATTATGAGATGAAATAGAGGGCCTACAGTTTAACGTGGAATCCGAACCACGGTGGAGGCCTGGTATTCCACACATTCACAAGTTGTGATGAATACACGTCTTGTCAGAGGTGAAGGAAGGGTTTGGCAATCAGATAAATCTGTGCCAGGACCGAGGATTGAACCTTGGACCCACAAACAAAAAAATAATTTAAAAAAACATAGTAGAGTTATAGAGTATGAACTTTGGAAATCAATAAACTGACACACTAGTCAACTACAATGTGAGATTACTAAAAAATTAATAATATTTATTCATCAGTAGTGGAAACAATTATTGTTAATGTGAGACTTGCAAATGATGTTTAGAGCACAAAGGTTGATATCTGGCCTAATTTTGACAATGCAACATCTATATAATCTTTAAGAATTAGCAGTCTATTTCTCTTTCAATCTATGTTTCTCAGTGAGTACGGTAGCACATGCAATTCAGAAATATATTAAAAGACAAAACTTTCTTCTGTTTATTTATTTTCATTATTATGTGCTAATATGTTTTCTTTATTATATTTTCTTAACATTTTCACCCCTAAAAATCTCGTGTCACCCCTGGCTGATATCCTGGCACCCCTAAGTACCATGGCACATCGATTGATAATCCCTGATCTAGGGCTATGAATCTTAATGTAATAACTTTGCTGATTTGCATGATTTATTATAAACAGATCTATGAATATAAATACTGTAAATCATTACTTGAATCATGGGGGATTGTACTAGAGTAAAATTTTATACTTCTGCTGATTAGTGTTGTAATTAGGGGCAGCTCATGGGTTGTTTTTAAGGCTAGAACTGCTTTAGATAGGACTGTACTAGTAAACTGTTACCTCCTCCTCACTACCCACTTGACCAACCACACATACAACAATGTAGTTAAGTGAATGTATATGCATTAGCTTTAAAGGACTTAGTTTAATACTCTAGAGGAGGGAATAGTTTACAGTAGAGTTCAATCAAGCTGAGCTAACCCTTGCAACAGCTCATAGAACAGCTATTAAATCTTGATTAAAATACACAAGTAGCAGGTCTGCTAGAATATTTGTTGTGTTTTACTTGGATGAATAGGAGAAGCGCTTATGTAAAATGTTTGGTTATTATAAAAACCTATAGCGGACTCTGACCAATCAAACAATGTTTTTCTTTATCAGCTAATCCAATTTTAAAAAAATCACTGTTATGAGGCAAAATGAAAAATGCTTTCTGAAAATCCAGAAATATTAGTGTTCCACAGATATCTTTCATTAGTCTCATTAGTTGTGTTTTGTGTGACTGTCCATCCCCTTTTTTTCTTTTTTTAACTTTCTCATTCCAATTATTAAGCTTACACACCTTCAAATGGCCACCTCTTTAAATACTAGAACCATCTCCTACTTGGGTTGGAATCTTACTTATGGCCAGCAATAATATAAAAGTGTAAGGTAATAAAACATCAATTTAACCATTTAATTTTTAAATATGCATATTTATAAGCTTGAAACCCCCTCCCTTTCCTCTATTATTGAAAACGACTTACCTGAACTATAACAACGGGCGGATTATTGATGCTGCCAGAGAGTATGTTAACCACTTTCTGACGCTCTGCCTTCACATCACTATCTTCATGTTCACCAATATCACTGTTTTCAACCACCTCTTCAGTCATACTTGTGTTTTTGTGCTATGATAAAGAATTAAACATTAATTAAAAACATTTAAAATTAGATTATAACTATGTATGTTAAGTTAATTCTATACTAAAGCATCTTCAATAGAGTTTTTAGAGCTACATATAGCAAACTCCTGGGACCACAATTATTGTGAACTCCAAATCACTCATATATTTCCTGGTCTCATACTATGTGAAAGCTGAATTTAGACCCAACCAGGATTCATACCTCTCTCTTGGAGGTGGCTGGTCAACATATGAACCTCAAAAGTATTGACTAGAGTGAAGTAAATTATTTTATAGATATATTATATCTAACGTTTTTGCTGTGTATTGTAAATATTCTCTATTCTCACACACACATTCAATTGTTCTGTTTAGCTTTGTATCATCATCATCATCATCATCATCATCATCATCATCATCATCATCATCATCATCATCATCATCATCATCATCATCATCATCAATTATTATTATTAGCATCATGTCTTACTACCCGTTCAGGTCATACGCACTTCCACTAATATGTAATGGTAGGGTGATTGGGAGATGAAATGGAGGACCTACAGTTTAACGTGGCATCCGAATCAAGGTGGAGGCCTGGCATTGGTTCTGATGGCATCCAAATTCTCAAAGCACATAGAAAAACTAGGAAAAGACAATTATGACACAAGAAGAAAACAAATGAAAGCAATCCTTATAAAGAATGACCAGTGGGAATAAACTAAAACTGGTTTATCAGTCGAAAGAGCCCACCAGGAAAGTGGCTCTTCTGAAAGAGCTTTTGTTCACAAGAATGCACGAGGGGGAAAACATATCAGATCACCTTACAAACTTTCTCAACACAGTTGATTAACTCAACAAAATGAAAATTCGCATCTTTGCAGAGTTATTAAGTATAGTGTTATTGTATAGTGTGCTAGATAGCTATGATAATTTTTACAGTGCAATCAAAGCAAGAGATGAACTATTGGATACAGAGTTGTTGAAAGAAAAACTTCTAAAAGAGTAGAGTGTAAGCTAGGAAAAGAAAGCTGACTCAGAGGGCGCATGCGCTTTGTATGTAAAATCTTACGGAGTATGAAATGGAAATAAAACCATATCATCAGATACGAACAATACAAATCAAAATACTAAAACTGGTGAAAACCAAGGCCAGGGTTTGCGAAAAATTAAAATTTCAAAAGTGCAGTGAGCTTCTTGGGCCAGTACAATTGAAATCCTGGGAAAGTACACTGGATTGCAGCAAAACTTGTCCTGCGATACCCGAAAGGTACGAGAAACCATGGACAAGTCTACAAGAGATCAGGGGCTGAACTGATTGGATATGTGGATACAGACTGGGGAAGATCTCATTATGACCGGAGATCATACACAGGCTACATTTTTCAAGTGGCTGGATCTGCCATGATGAGGGAGGCAAGAAAACAATCCACAGTACCTCTTTCGAACACTGAAGCAAAGTACATGGCACTCACAGACGGAGTAAAATAGACAGTTTACTTGTGGAACCTGTTAAAAGAAATTTTTAGTGTTGATGCAAAATCAACCCTCATTTATTGTGACAATCGAGGAGCAGAAAAGCTCAAGCATAATCCTGTGTACCACTTACATACCAAACATATTGACATTTTGGCATCACTACGTTTGCGAAGTTTTCGAACGAGGAGAAATCAATATTAAGTACATTCTAATGAACGAATGATAGCTGATGTTCTTACCAAAGCTCTGTTCGGACCAAGCCACCATAAGTGTGTACAAGGAATTGGAGTGAGAGTCATTAATATGTTAACATGTGTTTGAGAGGGTGTGTTGAGTATTGTAAATAAACATTCTTTTTTCTTAATTATCAAACACACATTCTATTGTTCAACTTGGTAACGCTAAAGTTTGTTATTTTATGCAAGCTAAAAGTGTTGTTTTATAAATAAAACCAACCATTTTTGTTTCAGATAAAGGTATTTATATAGTTTAGTAAAAAATACATTGAGAACAGAAAGAATATGTATTAGCATTTGAAAAGTGTTAACTATTAGAATAAAAGTAAAATGAAGTGCATTCAATTTAAAAACAAGAACTTTCATGGAAACATGAAATATCAGTATATTACTACACTAAATAAATATTTGTTTCAAACTTCAGGAAATATTTTATCATGTAGGCCTTTTTTTATGTTTGTATTACCACACTTAACATGAGTTAATCATAGGATCAGAGGGAAAGGATATTTAATAAACATTTGATTTCCAAAATAGAATTAATAGCCGCTGAGCTCAAATAGTGTCTAAGACATGAATGTTATTACAGTGAGGATTAATATATCTTGAAGTCTGATTTAATATAAAGATAAGATAGTATATGTTAGTAAATGATTATAGTTTACTTCTGTTTAAGTCAATCACCATACATAATTTTTCAGATAAGATGTAGGGAAATATTCTTTCTCTTTGATGTAGAATTTTTTTTTAAGTTGGTGGTGTTTAGTTAAATACAATAAAACTAAAAACGCTTTTGCATAATAAATCAATAAGTTAATAAATTATTACTTTTTTATATAAAAATGATGATTATTAATAATTTTAATCCTTACTGGTATAATATCTGGGATGACAGAAATGGTGAGCATTACATGACTTTTGATGAATGTTAGCAGTGTGATTAGTAGTTCATTGAAATAGAAACCAATTGACCATTTATATTTTAGGAAACACTGTGGCCAAACTCTTTGAAACACTGTTTTTTCTGATTGTTTCTTATGCCTATTAAATATTTCAATTTTTTTTTTAAATAGTTACCTTTCCTATGTTTTTTTTTTGTTTTAAAATATTTTTGGACAAGAAAAATAATCCTAGTAAGCGTATTAATATATTTCATGCCAATGTCATAATCTTTCAAAGATGGGTGTTATATAGAAATGGAGGGGAAAGGGGAGGGAGGTGGCACACATCATTGTCATTAGAATATTTTTAATCATCAGAGATTAAGCTGGAAGCTAGGGAATGGTTTACACATGGCTTTATTTTCAAAGTAAAATCTGGCACTGGTCTTGATTGTTTAAGCTAGCTCGGTTCTAGAAGTTGAGTTTACAGGCCCCATTAGTCCCCTCCAATACCCCCCCTCCTCCCTGGCTACATCACTGAATTATAAACTGTAGCTACCTCAATATATGCAATGACTAGTCACCTTAAATAAGCACAATGAATACAGCAACATTGACACAAACACCGAATGCAGCCTCATCAACATATTCCCTAATCTAATCCAAGACCCTCATGTCTTATTGTCTGCCACAAAACTCCCTCCATTCTTTTGGTATTTTAAAGAGATTGTGTGTGGCGTGTTAACATTTTTATTAATCCCTATTTATATTGGCAAACAATGTGTTTGCAATTTTACCAAGCTTAGTTTAGCAGCCACAAACAGATAAAATAAACACAATGCCTTAATTCTTTGTCACTAGAGTCCCTGTCATTGGACTAATCTGCAGTTAAATTCCCCCCCTCCCCCCCTTCTCCTTTAATCCTATCCTATCCTAGTGTAGCATACACTAAGTAAGTGAACTAAGCAAGCTACAAGAAGACAAACTCTCCCTAACTACAAAAACAAACCACAATATTATTTCTAAATATTATCCCCACTGACTAAACAATGCCTCTTCTACTTACCATATTCTAATATTAATTTTAATTTTAACTATCGTTCATAAAGATCACCATGGACACAAGAACTGACTTAACATGAGAAGAGCACGTCCATCCAACGAAAAAACTACACAAATGACTGGGGGGTTTTCCAAGATGGCAAGGGATGACATTTGTGCAAGCTATCTTCTGAGCAAATATCCGCTCAGAGTGAGACATAGCTTCATGACTGTACAAAAGTATGTCAGCCGGACCAAACCTCAGTGTGGCTCCACGTCACTAGGAACACATTTCAGATATGTATGCACATCAAGCTTCCTCTGAACTCAATCTTTCCAGAACAAAGTGGAATGTTCTTGGCCATTTCATGCATTTCCCAGACATTCTAGACGGTGTTTTGATCCACCCTACCCCTTTCCAGCTGTTCTGGGATTCACTAATTCTGGTCACTTTTTGAATATAAGGAAGGTCTGACCCAAGATTAGACGACTTTCTGCTTTCACTGCAACTAGGAAACACCTCGCTTTCAATCACTTAGAAAAGTGACATTTTGTTAATATTTTATCTAGACTCATAAATTCTGTTATTGAATTTATCATGATTCTAGTTACTTTTAGTCACTTTGGAAAAGCTACATTTTGATAAAAAATTTGTCTAGACTCAAAGTCTTTTGCATTAAATTTATGCTTTTGAGTAACTTTTCTAGTCACTTTGAGAAAGCTACATGCTATTAACCATTCCATTGGACTTTTTAAGTCAACTTATATCAATCACGTGATATATTTCTTTTGGTCATTTGATCAGTCACATGTTTTTTTACTGAATAAACTCATACTTTATCTTCTTTAATCACTTCTTCTTTTTGATGAGTTTCTTCTAAATTTAGTTAACCTAACTTAAAACCTGGTAAGTTATAGGTTACACTAAGAATCTGTTGCCACCATTATCAGTGATTATGACCCGCTTCAGTAATCACATGGTCTAAGCTGTTACTCTTGCAATGGAATGGATTGCTGATCATTGGGAAATCAGGGTTTGAAACCCATTAGTGTGTACTAGGGTGTTTTTCCCTAAATGATTTCTCACTCTGCCTATATGTAAATGTGGGTACATTTCTTCATCCCTAGCCCACCAGTGTAAATATATAGATCCCAAACGAGAAGTAAGATGTGGTGAACCACATAATTATTTTTTTGTATAAAAAATCATGTTATGTGTTTTTGATTTCTGTTCTAGTTTCAGGGCCAGTCCTAGGCAATTTGGGACCCCCTGCGAACTGTAGAATGTGGCCCCCATATATATATTATAAGAGATTAGAGCTTTGACTATAAGACATTTTATTATAATTTTGTTAACAATATTTATATCGGGTTTGGGTGCTAATTATGAGTATGACTTAAAGTAAACTTAGATAAAGTAATAATCTTCTTTAAGTCAGTTGGGATTGATTATAAGAATTTTGTCAATAGGTTATGATAACTTAGCTTTCTTTCACTTTTTAACTCATGCTTTGTTTAAAGCATTATTATGTACATGTGCTGGTTCTTATATTCAAAATATTAAGGATTGCCAAGAGATCTGTTGTATAGGTAGTTTAATATTTCAAATACCTTTGAGATCTTTATAGTAAGCCAGGCATATATATAAAAAAAATCATCACCATTTTCTGTTAATAGCAGGCATCCATGATAGTGTAACGGGCAAACCAAGTTAGCCCGTACTGTACAAAATTGCTGCTCTAAATCATTACCCATGAACACATATATTATTCCCTGATATTCATACACGTCCATTAAGGTATAAATGTTTATGTGTTACATACCGCGCCTCGAATTCTTGATGGAATATTTCCAGCGCCATGGGTAGCGGCGCCATCTGACTGTTTGTCCTCCTTCGGCTCTCTCACAAGACCACCCCAGGCCGGCCGGAGGATCAACAACGACTGAAGGCAGCGTGCGGCTTACTCATGAGTGGGGGCCTCGTTTACTTGAATGGCTCCACGTAGTGGGATTCCCCCCCCCCCCCCCCNATATAACTCCTTAGCTTCTCGACTAAGGCATGACTACAATTATTCACCACTTGGTGGATAGACTTCTCTCTCCAAAGTTCTCGCCGCAACCTGACTGCACACAACTGGGATCAAGATGTTCACGCCGAGGGACCGACCGGACCGCCGAAAGTAATGGGAAGTTCCATTATTTCATCAAGTCACTGGGGAGTATGCTGCCCTGATAGTGAAGAGGATTAGCTTATCTGCGTTACTAATGATCATAATATTGTATAGATTAGGTTTTGGGGACTTAGTTCACTTAACGTGAAGTCGCCTCGTACTTCACAAGTTTTCTGCTTGGTCCATAAGACCGGCAGCTTAAATGGGATTGATTCCCACGTCGTAGCCCGCATGACCATTGTGTTGTCTGCGAGGCTGTTAATAGGGAAAGGGACCATTCAGATTGTTCAGGGCCTAATGGCAGACACCTAGCTAGGTATTATTGTATTGTGTTGACCATATTTCTTGGTTCTCAACTTGTGGGCCATTTCTGCCCATCTGGCATGGCTCGTGGTTTTTACAATATTTGAATTGTGTTGGTCACATTTCATGGTGCTCAACTTGTGGGCCATTTCTGCCCGTCTGGCATGGCTCATGTCTCTTACAATATTTATATTGTGTTGATCACATTTCAAGGTGCTCAACTTTTGGGCCATTTATGCCCGTCTGGCATGGCTTGTGTTTAACTATTTATTTATTTGTTTGCCCTTTTGAATTGAGTTGTTCTCCCGTTTTTAGGGCTCAACGGGAGGCCCGTTCCTGCCCTTCTGGCTCAGAGCTGCTGGTCGTGCGCCGACCCGATTTAGTTGAGGTCAAGAACGCTGAATGGGAACTTGCCCTGCGCACATGTCTGATGTATATTTTCAGCTCTTGGGAACATCCTCAATATAACAACCTGTGTAACAAATATATATTGGAAATCCAAAGACCGCTTCTGTATAAATTGACTTGTGTTATGATCATGTGCAATGTACTTATTTCAGCAATTGGATACAATAAATTAATTTGTTTAAATGCACTCATATCTTATCTTTTCAAGTACTCATGTTTATGCTCATTTTCCTTCTTAGTTACCGTCGTCTCTGGTGTCTAAAAGTAACGACGGTACAATAGATCAATCACACATAGGATGTGGAAAACTATGTGGGTGGGTGCCAAGCTTGATTTTGAATTTAAAGGTCAAATAGGGTAAAATAAGGTCAAAATTGGTAACTTTTTGTTTTGCATGGATTCAGTGTAGAATTAGTATATCCATCCAATGAAACTAAGTTTGATACAATTTAAATGTACGGAAACCTTTTAATTATCATCTTAAATGCCTATGTTTTTAAAATGATCAACTATTATAGTTTGTTTAGTGGGGGGTTGATTGGGTTATTTATTTAATTAGTATATATATATATATATATATATATATATCATAATATATTATAAGTTTTTGGTTTTTAGGTTCAAAGTGGTTTAAACCTTTTATTGGAACTTAAAATTTAAATCAACAATATATGGAATTTTTTATTTTTATTAATAAAAGATCAGATTTTGATTGATTGGAGAATTTAGGTGCTCAAGGGGTTTATTGAGTTAAATCAATCTTATTAGGATAATGATTATAAGATTTACTTATTAGGTTTTGTCTTTTGATTAATTATTTTAACTACATTATTTATTATGTATTTAAATAGCTTCATTTTAAAGATTAACAGTGAATATATCAAAGTGAAGTTAATATTCTTAAAATATACCTACAAAACATTAGTTTTATTTTTATAATGAAAGTATAGAGTTTTATTTCAACTATATAAGTAGATGCATTGATAGAGTTTAACTATTAAAATAAAGTGTTAGCAGCTCTAATTTAAACACCTATATTTCTTATTTGGAATTATTTATTCAATATTATCAATGGTATGCCTATACCTCTGAATGTTGGTTTCACTTTATAAAATAAGGATAATTTAATATCTTAGATTAGGTCCAAATTAACTGTGATTTTTCACTTCTTATTTTAAGATTAATTGATAAAATCAATATTTTTTGTGTGCAAGTGATTTTGACTAATGGTTATTTAAATATTTTGGTCCAGAACTTAGCCTGTGTTTCAAAAAGGTAGTTCACTCTTATAAGACAGCACTGCCATAATGTAAGCTTGGATAAAGCGGGTAATTAGAGGAAAATATCCCATTTTCAATATCACCAACATTATATTGTTCAAAAGAAAAATTCCTGATATTATGTAGCACCATGAACTGATGGTCACTGGTATGAAGCAAATAAAACATTCTATAAAGCTTTGTTGTTCTATCCTTGCTTGCATCTAATGTTTAGTTCTTGATATTCTCTATAAGTGTACCGATGCAAATACCAATTAATTGTAGTCAAGCGATTATTTGTGCATCAGCACTGAATAATAATCGGTGATTATCATGATGATTTTTCTTAATATTCAAAATTTGTAACATAAATGTTTTGTCTTATGAACTTACAAAACAACTATAACTTACAACAAAACTAAAATCTATTAAAACTCACAAATAACACGCGGGCCTGATTTAATAAAGGGTAATGTTTACAACACTACACTAAACAAGGGAAAGAGAGATGCATGACGTGGCCTCAGGTAGGGAGGAGATATGAGTGACGTGGCCTCAGGAGGAGCGGGGGGAACTAATAAACACTAATTAAACAAGCTGGTGTTGTTGCAACTAATTTTAATTCCCCGCTCTCATATTTTTTATTTATTTTTTATCCAAACGACTAGAAAATGGTCTAGCTTTGGGGCTACTAATCCTTCGGGGCCCCTTGCAGACGCATCATTCGCATAGGTCAATAACCGGCCCTGTCTAGTTTGAAGTCCTTCATTTCTAAAGTTTGAGTATGACTTTTAAGTAGTTAAATCTATTGAAAATGTTGACGCTTATGACATTATGAAAATAGTAGTAGAGTCCAATGGCAGTTGATGGAAAAATATGCTGGTTAAATACACCTTTAGCAGTAGAATATTGACGTAATGTTGGTAACACTTTACATATTGAATGCCTGTTTGGTCCTCACTTTATTAAACCAAAAGTCTATTTATGTCATGTGTATAGTGTCAATAATCCTGCAGGATCCTCTGTAGCTTCTTCTTCGAGTCATAGATAGGCTTTACAAGTTGTGAAATAATTGTTATAAAGTACATGTTAAGACCACACTATACCTTGTTACGCCAGGAATGTTTCCTGAAAGAAATGTTCACTTTGTAGTCACATGCTTGTCGCTGCTATGTCGGAATGTGCTGGTAATGAAAGTACTGGTTGGCAATGACTTAATAATGGGCATTTTATCAGTTCACATGTTTCCAACTTTACCTAACCTAAATACCTTAACCATACATTAAAATTGTGGTGATTTAAATAATAGAAAATTCTAAATTATGTAATATTTGAAAGCAGAATTATAAATTGTATTAGTATACCTTAGTACCAGAAATAGTATCTAGTTATAGTATAATATTATATTGTTCTGTTATGTTGGCAAAATATCATCAAGTGACCATAATGGTTATGTGACATATTTCTGTATTTGGGTCGTATTTTGTATGTGCTCAGAGCTGGGTACTTGATGATGGGTTGTTTTAGTCTTTGTGTCTGTTTGATGATCAATAAATTTGGTATATTCAGTAAGTCAATGACGATTATTTAAATGTTAAAAACATAACAAGAGAAAATCAAATATATAATCCAAAGGAGCACAATGAGATGTGTGAATATATCAAATGCGCAAACATTTACCCAATAAAAGAATGGAAACATAAATTGTGTAAAAAATCCTGACCAGTTCAGAGGCATGGGTATGTACTATTTGTTAATTTCTGCTATATGAGTGTTTCCTCAGATTTCAATGTGCTATAGACATAACACTATAAAATATTTTCCTGTCTTGAACCAAAGTTAGTGATCTGAACTTTATTGTGTTTTTTGTTGTAACAACCTCGAATTATCAATCTTATGAATCAATGTGCCACACTAGTACAAATAGCTGGTGGAGTTGTCACAAAATCCAACTAAACTGTTATTATCAATGTGCTTTACCTTATTGTAATAAAAAAACAATGTAAAGAGACCAGTATAAGCTTAACAAATTAATACTAGAATTGGATAAAAATTAATATGCTATGCAAATTTAACTTATGTAAACAAAAGTTATACAAATAAGCTATAGCAGACACAATCAGTCTCCTTTCATTTGTCAGACTTGCTCAAACTTGCAGACCTAATAGTGCTGGTATTGGTATTGGTCTGATCAGTGGACAGATTTTGTTTATTATTTGGCAGATGCTGTACTGAATTGCATCAGGATGAAATTGTGTTTGATGTTTGTACATACAAGACTCTGAACCCAGATCGCTATGATTTCTATATATTTTGTAACTTAAATAATTACAGACTTGTTGGACTTACTGTAAGATACTTAAAAACATCACTTGTTCTGCCACCAGATTTCTTGACATCAAGTACCAATAAAATGAAAAACCATATAGGAATGTGAATTAATATGGCAAATAACATGACGATGATTTCATCTGTGAGGTAGTCTACAATGGTGAGGTTGGTACAGGCACTGTTCACCCGACACATCAGATGAACTCGATCCACATAATATATAATCGCATATGGGATGTACATTGTATTTAGTAGAGAAAACAGCACATGCAGCGTAAACACTGCTCGTCCACCTATTAACAAATCATGGAGTAAATTAAATACAGTCTTATCATAGATTTAATGTGAACAAAAATTCCCTGATTTCTAAAAGAAATCATGTTTTTTTTAAGCTAGAGAGTTGTTTAGAAAGTATTGAAACTTGATTCGTAGGCACTTTAACCATGAATTATTTTTTCAAGTTCACTACATTAACAACATGACTTTATTTTTAAGAAAATGGACAACTCTTATTTTATTTGCTTAAAAATATCACTAACTTCATCCATCTTCAATTTTGATTTTGTAAATGATACAAGTAGTTTGCTGAGAACAAAGTCTTAAGCCTTTTTTTCTAGTTAAATGCATTATTTGCATACCTCAACACTTTATAAAAAATATTTTACCTATAAGATACTATTGAAAGTTATGCTTTGGTTTGGATGGTTTGAGCGATATACATTATGTTGTTTTTATTAGTTACAACAAGACAAATTAGTTTAAAGTGATTGGTTTCCATATTTCTCAATGTTAATTAAGTTTTTAATTATTTCTTATCTTGGACTATCCTGTATACACTGTTAGTAATTTATACTCTTGATTTAAACTTTTTGTTTTATAATACAACAACTTTACTAAAAGCATATAGATTTTAATATATGAAAATTAATGTTACTATATGGCAATTTTACCCCTAATCAAGGTAAATGAAATTTTCTCAAAACTTTGAGCATTATTTGCCCTGATAAATTTGACATTATATGCAAAATATTTATTTTAAGGTAACAACCTAAAAATAATATAACCAATGTATTAAAAAATTAAGTTGAATTTGTTTTAATTACATTTTCCTAGAAAATAAAGAACTAGCATATACACACTTTTTAGAAATTGTTTTAAAATTTTCACTTCCTCATGGCTACTTCTGGTATAAAAATGTAAATTTTGACAATTAGACATTTAAGTCATCTGTTATTTTTAAACATCAAACATGATACATTAGCTGTTTGTATGAATATATCTACTGAGACAGCTGTGCTTTATTATTTTTGTAATTAATTATATTCATTAGCACTAGGTGTCAGCACCGCATTGACCCTTCTCCCCTAGTGACTCTAGGCTCACTTATCCCGCGCTTTTCTTAGTATAACGGGAAAAACTGTGAGATAAAGCGTCTTTTAGCCTCGGGACACACAGCAATGAAACTCTTTCGTGTGAAATAATTCAAAAGTGCTCAAGAAAGAAGATTGGGGTGCCCCAGCTATCATCTCATCATTACAGGTATTCTCAGTCACCATTCGCACAGGTAGACTCATAGTTAATGAATTGGTTTTCTCTGTGTTTGATAATTTAAAGCCTGTGTGAAAAATATTGTGTGTTAACACCCCACATTAGCTATTATTTTTAAAAACTTTTGGGATCTTTTATACCACACAACATAGCCACTCTAAATATTAGATGTATAACAGTAAAATACCTATGTTTGTGATAGTATATATGTTATAAAATTATTCTTAGAGATTTTATCACAATTGGAAGATAATGGAAAAATATATTTTTCTAACATAATTTAATGTCTTTTTGAGCCTAACATTATTTATAAAAGGTATGCAAACAAGCTATGTCTACAGTACCTATCTTTTCTTATATTTGCAAAATTACTGTCTGACTATTTGCTACACTCTTTATAAATTATGTTTATGTGGTTACAACTTGGACATTTAATATTGGTTCTTTATCGATTTTTTGGCAAATGATAAAAAAAATAAAAAATTACTTACTATTCTAGTTAGTGATCATAAACATTAAATGAAAATAAGAATCGTCTAGCATCAATTTCTTTTGCCAAATAACAAGCTTTTTTAAAATCTATATAGCACTATGTGAACATAATTTTTTAATTTTTTTTATAAATACATAAGAGCCAATTAAATAAGTCAAATTAATTATATACTACTTCATACCAGATACCACTAATGTTTTTAAATCACATTTTTTTAAGTGACTGAGTATTTGTACTTTATAAATGTGTTGGTCTTATTAATAATCATAAAACTTATATATTTAACATCTGATACTTTTTTCCTCCATATTCTCCATTTAAACAAATAATGAAATTTTGTCATACCAAATTGAAAAAAAATATACATTGGAAATAAATAGTCAAATAAGAACATTTTATCAGTTTCTAGGTACCGTATAATGAAATGTCCAAACCAAGAGCATATTCTATTTGACATCACTAATAAAGAACATTTTGTTTGAAACCGTTATGTATTAAAATATAGAATAACAGTTAACAACCACCATGTTTTCCACATTATTCAACTTATAATTAATGTTCTGATTAAATTCTGAAAATAATGTGTGTGCTCAGGGTGAGACTTTTATTAAATAGATTCTTATTTTACAGTGCCGTAGTTGTCTTAACAAGAAACAATTACTACCAAAATAAGTAAAGCTTTAATAATTCATGGAGTTTGTTTCTTTCAAGCATTTAATACAAGCTATGCTTTTTAACAACAAAAAAATACTTTGATCCCACAAAGAGTTAAGCCAACAATGTTTCTAAATAAAGGGGATTTGGAGGGTGCTTCACGGCATGAGGCATGGACGATATTTCTTACAACATAAGGCCAAAAATGAGCAGGTGAAAGTGATCATAATATTGTTCCGATTATAGAAAACTGTGATTATCTAAAATTTCTTAATAATAATGTGAGTTTATTAATTTCTACTTACCTATCCTAAGCATGTCAAGGAACATGACCAAAATAAATGGTATGAGCCCAACAAAAGTGACTATATTAGGCAAAATAGATTGTGCCGAGTCCATTTTGTCAAAGATGTAAGAGACACATGTGGCAAACAGAATAGATGCTGGGCAGTATAATAGAATGAGAACACCGAGTGTACAAAAGGCTGGGGGTTCTCTCAGTGATGGAAGATCAAACATAAATATTAATCCTAGAAGAGCTGCACAAATAAATAGCATGATGCCAGCTAGGACCATGAAGTAAGTCAGAAAATACATGAAGAATGATAGTCCATTTACTCGCAGTTGGTTTTTTGCTCGAATCTGAAAAAATACCAACAATAATAAATCATTATGATCATAAAGTGACATCTCAGGTTTACTTTTGTTAAATTTATTTAATTCTATGTGTTTTAGTGTTCATCGGGTTATTCAGGATTTACATTTATCTAAGGAATAAAATTAAAAGCATGAAAATCGTGGCAATAATTATTTTGAATAACGGAACATTTTGAGAAGACTTCCAACCCACCTCGGTGGCATAGTTGGCTAACGCACCAGTCGTGTTGAGCCAGACCACCGAGGACGGGGAGATCGAGGTTCAAATCTCGGCCGGGGAACTGGGGGTGGTTTTTCCTAAGTGGTTTTCCACTCTTCCCCACGCAAATGCGGGTTCACTTCCTCTAAATTCAACCTTCCCAATTCCTAATACAATAGTGTAATTAGTACTTAAACGTATAGCCCGAACGGGTAGTAAGACATGGTGCTTTAAGATATAAGAGAAGACTTCTTTTATTTTTATCAAAAGTGAAAGCTGATAGCAGGTCCAAAGCCTTAGATTTTGTATTGTCAATTTAAAATAAACCCATGTAGATTTTTACTTTCAAATTGACAGAGTTAGCTCTGAGTGCTTGACATTTGAGGGAATTATAGTGAAAACCACAATGTAGAAAATCATTCTCTGTGCAACCAGGTGAGATTAAAAAATATTTTAGACCTTTCTAATCAATGCTGAGTACATAAGTTGAACTTGTTGTCACTGAGCAAAACCTGATTGTCTCAATGTCATTCATACAGGGTGGGGCAGAAATTGTTGACACATTTAATAATACTCTATCTTTACTATTTCAAGTATAAATTATTTTAATTAATACTTGAAATAACAACAAAAGAGTGACAATATTTTACATACCCTTTATTATTATTTTTTTAATAAAATGTTGTTAAGATGGCCACCATTAAATGCAATACATTTTTCTATGTGCTTCTCGAATCCTGACATAATTTTGGGAAATGTCTCTTGTTGAATTGCTTCAACTTTCACCTTAATTCTTTCTTTGAGTTCCTGAATGGTTCTTGGGTGTGCTGCGTAAACATGAATCTTTAACATGCCTCACACGATAAAGTCCGGAGCTGTTAAGTCTGATAAATGTGGTGGCCATACAATGTCCCAAATTGTGAAATTAGGTGCCCAGGAAATATTTATCGAACCACCTCCATTGATGTTAAGGCAGTGTGGGCCATTGCCTCATCTTGATGGAACTACATGTTGTTGGAATCCATGCCCTTACATTGCATTTCAGGGCTAAGAAAGGTAAAACATCAAGGAGATACACCTCACTTCACGATATGGGACACTGCCTGGGCACCACGTTTACCAGACTTAACAGCTCCAGACATTTTCTTGTGTGGTGGAAGTTGAAGCAATTCAACAAGGTAGTGCATGTAATGGTGACCAACTTAAGGACATTGTCTTAGAAAAATATTCAAAGGTATGTAGAAAATTGTCAGTCTTTCGCTGTTATTTTAAGTTAAATTTGAAGCAATCAGTAGTTAAAATAGTAAATATATAGTGTTGTAAAACGTTTCAATACTTTTTCCCCACCCTGTATCTGTAAGCTTACCTTGTATAGAAAATAATTAATTTTTATAATTCAAAGAAAATCAGTTTTTTAGTATACAAAAAGGCATATCATTACAATTTCTTTGATTTTAAATTAAATACACTCAAAAACTACTTCAATTTCAAATAATACTAGATTTTAAAATTTCTAAATTAATTAAGACTTTGAAATGTATTTTTTTATAATAACTAAAATTAAAACTATATTATTAGAAAAAATAAGTCCTGTCTTCTAATCCTCTTCTGTGGACTGGATATGTCAGGATAGCTTACAAGGAAGAGTAGGGTCGGTGTGACAAGGTAGTTGGTTGGATTCAAAATGATACTGGAGGTTTCGTATTTAGGTTTAATAGTAGCACTAAGAGATAATACAAAATGTAATGTTAATAGTGTTATAAAAGAAATATAAGAACTTGGCCATTTGTACTCGTGCAAGAACTGGCTTAGTTGTGAATACTTAAACTGTTGGAACAATTGACATGGCTCGTGAGCCCCTACAGACTCAAACTCGGTACCCTGGGCATGGTGATTGCCCTCTAGCACAAGTACCACTGATGACCCGAAGTTCTAATCTGCTATCGTCCAGCGACGGACAAAGTAACTGCCTCCGAAATAGATGATAATGTGTCAGCCTCGATAACAATAAAACAAATGCTTTAATAGCTCGTTCCGGCCTTATTACTTCACAACTTGAACAAGTTTGTTGTGAATAGTCAGCATTCTGCTTTAATGTTTTCTAATTAATTACATCAAGTTCGCTTAGACAGTGCTTTCAGTTACATAGGTCCAACAAAGTTAGGCAAATCCAAACAAACATCCTAGGGCTCAGGGCTGTGAAAATCCTATTTTAAATTTAAAATGATCAAATTTTGTTTTTAAGTAAGCCTCATTTTTTATATTTGAAATGTGATTTAGAATAAATTTTTTACACAAATATA
This sequence comes from Timema genevievae, assembly GCA_902155825.1. NCBI lineage: Eukaryota > Metazoa > Arthropoda > Insecta > Phasmatodea > Timematidae > Timema > Timema genevievae. The sequence goes on from CABFWO010001840.1 coordinate 25,100, forward strand.
CATGCATATAAAATAATATATTTATAAAGTAATTTATGGTAAGTTACCTCTCGGTCATAAACCATGTCAACAGCCAAACTGACTGGCACCAAAACAAATATCATGCCAATAAATAATGAAGAGGAGAATGTTCCCATATTAAACTCTTCTGGCTGAGAGGTTTGTTGAAATGGATGAGTCTTAACAACTATGGGTTCCACATCCTTTTCCATCTCTTTCATAACCAATCTGAAATAAGAAAATGACAGTATTTTATTTTTTTAATCTCACTAATATACTATACATACATATATCAAAATTAACAGTGTGTGTCTTAAAGTAGTGTTTAGAAAAAAGCAGGAAAAAACCTACACCTTTTATAACAGTTAGAGAAATATCTTTAGTAGTAAGTCATATCTCACAAAATTAAATGATGCATAATGATATACATAGTTGAATCACAGGTACAAGTTGCTGAACAGACCATTTTAAATTTATAAGCATACAATAACAGAGATTTCACACACTTATGAATAAAACACATCTCAACACAACAATAGGTAATGAATGTGGCACACTTTATATGAATGAAAACTGGATATATTGTGGATAATTAACTTGTAAGGTTCAGCCTTTAGTAAATTTTTGTTGTGCCTCCAATATATCTGTGTATGCTTTATTGAGCAATTTTCAAAATCTGTTGGGCAGAGTAGTGATCGAAATATACAAAATGTATAAACTATTGCTAACACAATTTATAGCACGACTGGTACAGTGTTTGGCTGGAACATGACTAACGGTTTATTATTTGAAAAAGCTTTTAAGACTAAATTCATAAGACATCTGTCGGCGTTATAGTGAACTACAAATGTAAACAAACATGCCGGTAATAATTGAACTCCAACCCCCCATCAATTTTGATTCCAAAAGGTCAATAGGTAACAATCAAGCACGTAAACCCAATTCGTTGACACATTTCTCATGTTGGCTCCAGGAAGAGGTTTTGTAAAGATGTCAGCTACCATATCATCAGTGGATAGATATTCAAGTCTTAGTGGGTGACCTTGAAGAGCTTGACGAATAAAATGAAACTTTATGTCTATATGTTTCGATCTTGAGTGGAAGACGGGGTTATATGCCAATTTTCCAGCTGATTGATTGTCATTGAATATAATGATGGTCGACAACTCCTTTAAACCAAGTTCTCGCACGAAGGTCATCAGGAAGATTGCTTCCTTCGCAGCTTCGGTGAGACTCATATACTCTGCCTCGGTTGAAGATAAAGTAACGGTTCTCTGCTTTCGTGAGTACCATAATACCACCGCTCCAAACAAGGTGAAAGTGTAACCCGTATAGGACTTTCTGTCAGTGCCATAGTTTGCCCAGTCGGCGTCTGCGAAACCAGAAATGCCTTCATCATCCCTGGCGTAGACCAACCTCTTGTTGATGGTTCCTTGCAGATATCTTAGGACACGCTTGGAAGCTTGCCAGTGAGTTGAGGTGTGACAATTGTTATATTGACTCAGCATGGATTGCGTAAGCGATATCGGGACGGGTACCGATGGTGATGTACATGAGGGCTCCAATCAACTCTCTGAATGGATAATGCTTTGTTTCTTCTGTGGTAGTGGAGGAAGAATCAAACTTGACCCCGGGTGATATTGGTGTCTTCGCTGGTTTGCAGTCATCCATCCCGAACTTATGTAAAACATCCCTGATGTAGCCACTCTTACATAACGTGACTTTGTCCTTGGATAGGTTCACTTCAATTCCTAAACAATGATTTATAGCTCCAAGGTCCTTTACGTCAAATTTATTTGACAGTTCACCTTTAATGTGTCTGGTTCACTCCGGGTTTCCAGAAGCAATCATGATGTCATTAACATAGATGAGCACGTAGACTGGGTGTTTACTTCGACTATCGACGTACACACATGGGTCGGAGTTTGTGGGTTGTAACCCGATGGATTCTAAGGTTGCACTTAATTTAGCGTGCCATTGTCGACCAGCGTGACGTAGTCCGTAAATGGCCTTTCGAAGTTTGCAGACTTTGTTACCGGATTCCAATTTCTGAAGCATGTCTTTTGCTTTCCCAACAATGCTGTCATCCTTTTCAATCCTAATAATCTTTTGTAGTGCCTCAACAAGCAAGTCCAGCTGTTCCATGAATGTTAGTGTGTCGATCTTACCATTCAGATAGGCCGTTGTAATGTCGAGCTAAGAGATTTGTAAGTTGAGTTTCGCTGACAATGCCATGAACAGCCAAAATGATTCTATCCTGGCAACCGGAGCAAAAGTGTCCACAAAGTAGATTCCTGGTCTTTGGGCGAAGCCTCTTGCGACCACTCTAGCCTTCCTTCGAAGTAATGTTCCATCAGGATTGTACTTGTTTCGGAGAACCACCCTACAGTCGATCACTCTATCGTCTATCAACGATTTCCCAAGTGTCGTTGGCAACCAAACATCTGATTTCGGAATAGATTGCATCGAACCATTCCTCGCGATCTGGCCCCTTCATGGCACTGTCAATGTTAATCTCGGAGGCATTCATTGCAACTGGGGCATTATGAAACGATCCATCTTCCCTGTAATTTGAACGTTGATGTGCTACATAGTTTGTTGAGATGATGTGGTGTTTGAGTGCCTAGTATCTTTACCGTATGGCGAATCATTGTTGAGAGCAAGGTTCTGATTGGCCCGGTTGAACGCAGGCTGGTATATTTTTGTGGGGCGACCCCTTCTTCCGGTACGCATTAACTTTGGTCTGCCAGGTCATCGCTCCGCCAGCATGTCGGATTCGGTGCTTGCGGCGCCTTGATCTTGTCGCTCTCCAATGTCGAGCATGGTGTCATCATTCACCTCGAATCCAAGAAATGGTTCATCATCTTCCAAAGCGTTCGGACTAATCTCGGCGTCCTTGTGCGAGGACTCTTCTTCATTGAACCCCCCCTCCTTCATGTTGACAGGATGTCTCTTCTTCTTGAAGAAAGTCTGCAGATGTGCGTCCGGGCCTAGGCTCAGCGCAAAATCTTACATCCCTAGAGACACGAATCTTTCGTTCACTTGGTAGCCATACCCGGTAGACCTTGGAACAGTCAGAGTAACCAACGAAGACCCCTTTCTTGCCTTTGGGCTCGAACTTTACTTTATTGGGAGACTTGTCGAGGATGATGGCTTCCTCTCCCCGAATATACGAAGATGCGAGATATTTGGCTGTCTTCCCAACCATCTTTCAGATGGAGTTCCTTCAGACAACCCTTTTGTTGTGCATCGATTTCGGACGTGATTGGCTGTAGCTATGGCTTCGGCCCAAAAAGACAGTGGCATTCCGGACTCGAGTAGCATGCACCGAGCAGCCTCAACCAGAGTGCGGTTCTTCCTTTCCGCAACACCGTTCTTTTGTGGGGTGTGCGGAGTTGTTAGACGTCAATGGATGCCTGCACGTTTGAGAATGGAATCAATTTTATCGTTGCAATATTCCTTGCCGTTATCTGATTGAAGAGCTTTGATCTTATGCCCTGTCTGATTTTCGGCTAGATTCTTGAACTCGACGAACTTCTCAGTGACCTCCCCCTTGTGACGTAGGAAGTAGACTTGACACCATCGACTGTAGTCGTCTATGAAGGTTACAAAATAACGTGCGCCACCTTGAGATGCTTCCCTCATCGGCCCGCAGACGTCGGAATGGATTAACTCCAAAAGCTCTTTTGAGGTTACCTCTCGCTTGGTGAAGGGAGTTGATGTTATTTTTCCTTCTAGACAGGTGTGACAGTTTTTTAAGTCAGTTGAGTCATTGAATTTCAAACCAAGAACACATTGGTTCTTGAGCATATTGACCATGTCCTTCAAATTCAAATGACCAAGTCGAGCGTGCCAAACTTCTAATTCATTTTTTGGAACTTTTGATCCTGTGACCATGTACGCTTGCTGATCGCTTTCACATAAGTAGAATAAGTCACCAATTCTATTAGCAACAACTTTAATGTCACCGTTTATGTCTTTTATGGTCGCGCGATCTTTCTCAAATGTCACCTTGTTGTTGTAATCAACAATTTTTGCCACAGAGATGAGGTTCGTTCGGAGGTCAGGTACGTATAAGGTATCCTTCAATGTGATAGAGTCTGTCACACTGTTCGCGGTGGTGATTTGCACGTCACCTTTTGCTTTTACTTGTGTGGCACTGTCATCGGCAAGTTTAAGATTTCCATGCATTTTCTTCACGCTCGTGAATGCATGTTCATTGTTGCACAAGTGAGATGTGCATCCACTATCAATGCACCATAGGTTGTTTATGTTGCTTGATTTTGTAATTTCTTTGTCGACGAAAAAACAACAGTGAGCCTCGTCAGCTTTATTTGCCGTTTGTTCGCTCAACTTCTTTTTAAAGAAACAATCGGCCTCCCTGTGTCCTTTCTTTTTGCAAAAACCGCATTTGTAGTTTAATTGTGGTTTTTGTTTACGTTTCTGTTCTGATCCAGCACTACTGCTCGTGCCACCTTTCGGCCTGTTTACGAACTGTTTTCCTGACTTGACAAACATGGCGGCACTTCCGTTTTCCTGAGCACGCGCGTTATGTTCTTCCAAGATTTTCACTTTCAATGATTCAGCGTCCGGTAAATTATCACGGGATTCGATTGCACATCGAAAGTTGTCGTAACTGCTGGGTAGACTATATAACAGCATGATAGTCAACAGGTCACCATTTATGTCCACTTCCATTGCTTGCAACTTATCCACAGCGTCAAAAAATCCAGCGAGATGTTCAGTCACATCGTCGCCATCTTGCATTTTGTGTTGTGTGAGACGTTTGAGCAATGTTGCCTTGCGAGCGGGCCCCTTTGATGCGTAGATTGATTCTAGTTTGACCCATACATCGCGTGAAGTAGCGCATCCCCGAATCTGTTTTAATTCAGATGGATTGATGGACAGGATCAAATCATCTTTTGCCTTCCGATCGGCCGCTAGCTAAGCTTTGTGTGCGGCTTGCGCGGCAAGGAGCACCGCGTTTTCGCCGACCACTTCGGGTTGTGGTATTTCTCCTGACACATATCTCATGTATCATTTTTTATTAGCAAGGCTTCGGCTTTTATTTTCCACGTATCGTAGTTGTTGCGTGACAACATCTCGAGTCGTGTTGAATGCATCGCGTTCGCATGCGCCATTTTGTTAGGCTAACGAATCATTCGACTTCTGCACCTTTTTGATTTAAAACTTTTCGTTTAATCAAATTATCGTTTCGTTTCCGATCGCGTAACTCGTGTAACCTGGTCCCATAACCTGTTGGGAAGAGTAGTGATCGAAATACACAATATGTATAAACTATTGCTAACACAATTTATAGCACGACTGGTACAGCGTTTGGCTGGAACATGACTAACGGTTTATTATTTGAAAAAGCTTTTATGACTAAATTCATAAGACATCTGTCAGCGTTATAGTGAACTATAAATGTAAACAAACATGAACGTTTTGAGGGTAATAATTTAACTCCAACAAAATCAATACATCCAGAACGAGAAGAAATAGTTGAAATTTATTTTGGTTGTTAACGGCTAAATAAAGCTCGCTGTTTATTAACTATGATCTAAATGTGCATGAGGAACCTTATGATAAGACCCCGTGTACATAAATTTTCTCTTGTTGCAATGATAATTCCTCCAGATATCACACAATTAATGGAGTGATTTAAAGGTGCTGGAGATAGTACGATTAATGTTGTCATCTTGTAGAAGAGTCATATTATAATCACTGGTTAGGCCCCATTCTCTAAAACACCTAGGGACTTGCTCTATGTGGTGTGCCAAATAACCAATCCCAAGTAAGGCTTTGTCATTTTCTTGATACACATATAAAGTTCCATATGGTAGATTTTACCATGCATTTGTAAAACTCTATATACTAAACAAGATAAAATTTAAATGTATATGCCAGAAATAACATAGATTTAAGGGTATGGATAAAATGTGATGTCTTAAAGGGTATGTGATTTAGGGGATTAACTCAATGGATAAGCTTAGGCTTATTTCTTGTCTACTCATTTACAATCTGCATTACTATAAAGTGTGAGCAGTTGCTATCATTGTATAGTCCTCACGCATTGACTGTGAAAGCACAGATATTAAAATAAATAAACAACGTACTTATTTAGCAAATTATTATGGTAATGGTTTAAAAACCAACAATTGGCTTAGTGAGTAAACTTTATCAAATACAAAACAAGACATTTTAAATTATGAATTTGAACAACTCGAAACTAGTCTTGCAACATATTATACAATTCTTGTATTTAGTGGTTAACTCCCACATCCCTGCAGAGTTGTTTTTAAAATTTTGGGCCCTTTTTTTAAAAAAAACATGAAAACTTTTCTTTATTAATGTATTGTCTGTCTTGAAAATTAGATTGATGAATAAGTTCATCAATATGTGTGGTATCTTAAACGCTTTATTTTCCCAAGAATTGTTTGGATACAGTGGACCATTTATCATTTGAAACATCAACATTTTTGGGAGCTTTAAAATTTCATCAGCAGTCACCAAACTACTGATTTTATTTGGCCTGCGAAAGATTTAGGGAACATAAAGAGTATGTATATACATCTAGGTTCCTTACCCTATTTTTATTACCCCCCTAAATGTTCTTTAGGTTTTACACCCCTTAAATCTCCACTTTCTTGTATAGACCAGTAAAAGAAAGCTTCTTATAAATAGATGACCTTCTCAAGCTACTTCCTTCTACTTTCTTCCTAGTAGAAAACATTTCTATCAAGCTCCTACTCTTACAATTATGTCTGTTGTCTCCCTAAGTGTTAAAGATAATTGCTGATGTGACAGGTTTCATCAACTTTCTTTGATGTTGAGTTTTCCCTCCACCTTCAGCTGTCAGAAATCGCTGAGAAAACAATGGGGATATGTGTTAAAATCAAGCCCACCATATAGTAACAATAAATAGCGTTCACCTTGTGAAAGGATTAATGTAAACCAATGCATTTAGACCAAAATGCGATAGACTTGGCTGCATGATTAGATAAAGGCCGTGTGTAAAAAGAACAGGGATCAGTCAAATGTGTGTCACCCACACTTTCAGATCAGATGCTTGGCTCACCCTGGCGTGTTTTAATTATATATTTCCATTCAATTATTTTCCCTTTCTCTCTCTGTACAGTACAGATCACAATACCCCGCAAGAAATGCATATCAATCAACGTATTATGTTACAATGCCAGTGATCGTTGGGAATACACATGGTCAGTTTAAATTAATCATCAGTGTGTATTAATTATTATTGAAGCTATTTTTGCCCAAACCCTTTTGTTCTTAACATTGATCATGGATAAAAAGGCAAAGCGGATACAGAAAGTTGTATATTTAAAAATCAGTTTGTTTGATTGGCCAGGAAGTTGTATTTTAAAAGAATTTAATGTGTGACATTATTACAAATCAAGAAATAAATTGTAATATGAAACATTAGAAAGTGAGCAACGAGAATATAAAATAGATTCCTTGAAAGAGCAATTAATTAGTCATTAGACTGTTTTTTTTATAAAGGTTAGTGAACAGATTATAATGCAGTTGTGATTTGTGCTAGTTTCATAGTTTTAAATTAATGGCTAAGCATGGAAGATTGTGTACGGATAGAGATTTATAAAAAAAAATTACTTGATGTTGTCAATGAAGTGTGTTGTGATAATATTAAGACTATACACGACATGAGTCTGTCTGCTCGTACAGTAGTTAGAAGAAAATAAGATATTTATAATAAGTAGTGTATAGGAAATTCTTCAAAATATTATATATTATTTTCATTAGCTTTGGATAAAATAATGATGCTATGCTGCACAACTAAAGATTTTTATACGAGGATTTGAAACCGATATTTATATAACTGAATAACTTGCAATGCTAAAAAGTATTTATGGGACAACAAACGTTGAAGATCTTTTTCAGGATGTATTGTCAGAGTACTAGGATTCATTGTTAAAATTATGGAAGCATTACATATTGAACTGCCATTGCAATTCTATTGCATTATCCACCAATAACTATTGTGCAGTAAAATTATGAACTGAAAAAATTTAATTTATGGATCAGTCATGAGGTTTATCCATAAAATGGTATGAATTAGCGCCAATTTAGAACATTTTTAGATGAGGGATTCTCAACATGAGGACATATTGTACAGTTCAAAAGCATGATAGCTCAATTGTGACAAAGTTTTAAACCAATTTTTTTGCTTAGGAAATTAAAATATAAATATTTTTGATTGAATTATCAAATTTTATATTGTTCTATGAATTTGCTTTCTTAGTTGATATAATTAATTATTCGAACAAACCAAATATTAATCTCTGATGGAGAGGAAAATTTATCACTGTATTATATAGTGATATAAAAAGTTTCCAGCTCGAATTAAAATTATTTGTTTCACAAACTAAAAAAAAAAGAAGTTTTTGCCATTTTCCTACATTTCAAGAATTAATCAAAAGTTCAAGAGGAAAATATATTTCATATAAAAAATTGTATAGGTTCTCTGGAAGTTCCTACAGTAGCCTAACATTTAATAGCAGGTTTCAAGATTTTTATAAATAATATATTTTAAGGAATTAGAAAATTCTTTCATAATTGAATTGTCAGAAGTACCAGATTTACAGTTAGAGGGTGCAGATTTACAATCCAATGATGTTCTTGAAAATAGTTTTACTCAAAGTGATTTGATTTCATTTTATTAAAGTCTATCTAATAGTATAGTATCAAATTTGAAAACATTCATTAGAAAAATGATTACTATATTTGGTAATGCTTAGATATATGTGTGTGCAAACATTTTTCAGAATGAAATATATAAAATCAAAACTGAGATCGCACACAAAAGAGGAAAATTTACATACTATTTTGCAAATTAGTGTAACAACTGTCAACGCTGACATCAATAAACTAGAAAAACTATGTCAAGGACAATGTTCTCACTAGTTTTAATGAAACATTTCTCTCACTTCAGTAAAATTATTATTTTTTGAAATAACACATACTTAACTTGTTACAGAAGAATCATTGTTAATTTTCATTATCGACGAGGTATATTGATGATTTCTGTAATTTATTGTAAGATGTATAATTTATAAAAATTAATAAAGGGCCAATTTTTATGAAAACAATTGTATGTTTGTGTTTTGTATAACTGTTACACAAAAAGGAAAAAACCAATTGTAACATAAAAACATACAATAAATAATTACTATATCAGAAATATAATGTTGACATTTTTTCCTTGATTTTTTTAAAAAAAAACCCATAAAGCCCGTCATAATGATTTTAAACACATATGGCCCTGATTTCAAAAAGGTTGCAAACCCTTGGTTTTCATCATCCTCAATAATGTCAGATCATTAATCAAGCACTTTGATCAATATTTTTTCACCAACAAATCTAATAAAACTGGGTAGTATCATAAATTATTTAAGACTAGTCTCCTTATATATTGTAATGTAATGTATTCATTTGATATTTGAACATGGCTTAGCTCACTTGACCACTTAGTGATTGACATGTCTTGAATACAGTCCATCTCTAAACGTTTTAATATTTACAATACAACAGAATGAATATAAATGAATAATCTGTGAGAGTTTTAAAGTCTGTTCAGCGAAGGAATTGTTTTCTGAAAGGCCTTTTTCCCTACCAGAAATCTATTATATAGAAGGATATTGGTAGGAAAAAAGACCTTTAAGAGAGTAATTCCTACCGTGAATGGAGTATAAAAATAAATGGTTTGACACAAACGTGCATATTTTTTAATATTGTCTATTATAGTTGGCGACAGAGTTTTCAAAAATCAGTCTTTAGCATACTACCTTCAAATAATTTTTATTATACTAATGAATGTACATTATTATTCATCATATAAAGCATTTCGCAGACACTCATATTGAAATAAAATACTAAAGATAGTTTTAAAAAATTTTGAATTTTCAAAAAAAAACTTTTCATTAAACTACCATTAAATTGAATCAAAACTTGAAAAATGTATAACATCTAAACATAAAAAATAAAAAAAAAATCTATAAACATTTTTAAGTAAGATGAGACTTAAAAAGAAATTTGAAATGTATTGGATCATGAAAAATATGAGAACATTAAAGAATAGTCAGACAATAGTGCAAGAAGTGACAAATATTATATATATATATATATATATATATAGAGAGAGAGAGAGAGAGAGAGTTTTCTGTTTTGTCATTTGAATTTATACACCTTGTGTTAAGATATAGTTGATATAGTACAGACAGAGGGCATATGAGACATGAGAGTTTTTTTAAAGCAAGCCTGTCTTTTTTTTCTGACAATTTTATTTTTGTAATTATATTAATAAATACTCGATTTGGTGGCCGCATGGTCTATGGCACTACTCTCGCTGTAGACTAGAATGCAGATGACCGGGAGATTGAGGTTTGAATCTCGGTCAGGTGTAGTGAGGGTGGTTTTTCCAAAATGGTTTTCCTCTTTCCCTCCATACAAATGTGGCTACACTTCCTCTAAATATAGCTTTCCTCATCCCTAAAACAATTAGCGTAATTTGTACATAAGCATGTAACCCAAAGGGGTAGTATGACGCGGTGTTTAAAAATATATATAAATAATCAAATAGCCAAAGCTATTATTTATGCATTTAGTGAGGATTACTCCATCCTGGATAGCTCAGTGGTTAGAGCATTGGCGTACTACAAAGGTCCCGGGTTCGATTCCCGTGTCCAGATGTAATTTTTCAATTTCAAGAATATATATAAATATATGGATAAATATACTATACATAAACACATAATAATATACATAAAAAAGTGCTCTTATGCCAAAAGGTTAAGGGCCCAGAACATCTGAATTAGTTTTGTAGAGCATAGGTGTCTATCGTGTTGGCCGAACCATAACCTATACAGGTGTGAAGTTGAACCAAGAAATTGAACGTAGTAAATGAGTATGTCGCATATATGACAAAAAAAATTGTGTGTTAAATTTAATAGAGACAAAGAATATGTTTTCATTTTTGGAGTAAATGCGTGTTTCGAATATATGAAGAAATAATATGGCAGAAAAAAACAAGTATTTACAAAAACGCAAATTTTTTTAAAGTGGTATTTTATCAAAATTATAAATTATGCTAATTTTTTTTAAATTTCTTAGAAACCTGACATCGCAAACATAAACAAATTTGATGGTTCGAATTATTATCAATGGAAATTTCAATTGACCTATGCATTGAGCGCAAAAGAAATATTGAAAAAAATTGCAAAAGGACGTGAGGGGAATTCCAAAGCTGATGGTCCCGTGAAAGCTACATGAAATGAGCGATTTAACGGCCATGTTCCTCTTGATATCTGCCATGGTTTATTCTCAAATACCTGGTGGTCTAGGGGTAAGGTGTCAGACTTCTGTGCTGGAGGTTCGGGGTTCAATCCTCGGTCCCGGCACAGATTTATCTGATTGCCAAACCCTTCCTTCACCTCTGACAAGACGTGTATTAATCACAACTTGTGAATGTGAGGAATGCCAGGCCTCCACCGTGGTTCGGATTCCACGTTAAACTGTAGGTCCTCCATTTCATTCCATAATCACCCTACCATTATACATTAGCGTAAGTGCGTATAACCCGAACGAGTAGTAAGACGCGGTGCTAATACTACTAATAATAATAATATTCTCAAATCTTCCTGGTCAAAAATAGTGAGTCTACCAATGAAATAACAAGTAAACTTGATTCAATCTAAAAACAAAAATCTGAATCAAAAAGGATATTGGCTCATGAAACATTTATCTATAAAAAATGAGTGAAAACAACATTATGGAACAGCACATTCCAAAAGTTGAAAATCTCGTGTGTCAACTCAAGGACGTTGATGAAAACATAAGTTACACAGCAATTATGACCAAAGTTACTAGCAGTTTGCCTTTAAAAGATGGGAATTTTCGCAAACATGGCTCTCAGCTGGAGTAAAAAGGCAAACTATGCTGAATCTCATGGATCGTTTATTGGATGAGGAGTCCAACTTCTCTATGATAAAAAACTTGAAAATACACGTCATATCTCAACCAAGACTAAGGAAGATTCATGTAAGATTTAAAATAATGTATCTGGTAGTCATAAATTCAATCTAAACAAATGGAGTGGTCAGAATTATGGGAATCAGTCCGACTGAAAATCAAAAGTGAAGTGCTACAACTGTCTAACAAGGGGCCACATATCTAGTTATTGTAGATTTGAACGTCATCATGAAGCACAATAATCGCAGGACAACATAAAGGTAATTTCTCAGCTTTCAACATGCAGTTTAATGAACAATTATGACAATCATTGGATAATGAACAGTGGTGTTATGAAACACATGACTCGCCGCATTTAACATTTTACTAACTTACAGGAAGTGAGCCACAAATCCAAAGTATTGCTTGGTATGGATGGACCCCTTTTAGTTTGAGGTAAAGTTGATGTAAATTAATAGGAGACCAGTGATACAATTCTATCATCACTAACGTTATATACGTTCAAGATTTGAAAATAAGCTTATTTTCAGAGGGAGCTGTCTCAAAAGCAGGCATGGATATAATTAAAGAAAAAGGACATGCTAAAATTTATGAAAATAAAAATTTGGTAGCTTTTGCAACTCGCGAACAAAATAATTGGTACTGTATACTATTTAAAACTGTTTCAATACATCAAACAAACCTCGCTTCTGGAGAAAGATTGAAGGTATGGCACAGACGTCTCTGTCATGTAAATGTTAAGTATTTAAGTGAAATGATAAGCAAGAAGATGGTTTCTGACGTTATGTTTACTGGAATCAAATATGTATTTTGTTAGTCCTGTCCATACGGAAAAATAATTAACATTCTTTCTTGTCAAGAATAAAATGGAAATCAAAAATGGGAGAAGATAGTTTTTCTAATGCCTGTGGCCTGATCACAACTGAATATATTGGAAAAAAGAAATATTTTGTGATCTTCAAGGATATATCAGGATATTTGATAGTGTACTTTCTGAGGCACAAATTGGAAGTTTTACAATGCTTCAAGGAATATACAAGCTTAGTCAAGACAAATTTCAGCTACATGATCAAGCTTTTTCATTGTGACAGTCAATCATTTCTATATAAACAATAATAACAGATAATATAATATAATTTAATAATATGATTAAATATAATATAAATACAACATTCTATCCATCTACCAAGAATAAAGACACAAGTTTGAACAGGCACCTGCAGAATCCATGCCTAAATTTTTTTTTTTTAGTCAATAAAGAGGCAACAACAGAATCTAAGTAACTGTGATCAACTATAGCCATGCTGCCATAGTCCAGTCTGTGTTTTACTATCTTCTGCTAAGCAAGGGTACTTATGTACCCCAAAAATTTCATAATTATGTGTTTTGTTGTGTTTAAATTGTGAACTTAAGAGGCCTACAATTTTATGGTGTGTAGGCCTTGCCCTTCTATCCTCATTTCAATGTTTACTGTAATACAGACATGTACAAGAATTTCTACAAACATTGGCTTAGCTTGATTGAAAGTGTGTGTTTGAACTCAAATAGCCTCTGACTGCTTAGCATGCTCATGCTCATCAATGTTTATGTTATTTTTTATCCCTAAAAATAAACAAAATCTTACTTAGGGGTTGTTCAAACCACTTTCCATAAATCGATATGTGTATTGAGTTTGATTAAAATTTGTTAAAAACCCTAAATATTTTCTTGGGACTAGGTATAGACACACATACACAAATTTGTTACATTAATATAGTACCATAGGTATTACAATATAAATAACTAGTAATGTAGTTAATTTTCAGTGCTTACCTGTAGAAAGTATTGCTTAGGATATTCAAGACAATTGGTAGAGAGTGCTGTGCAGTGTCGTTATATATAGTAGTTATGGCAAGTTCTGGAATTTCATATGTGTTTATATTGAATGCTGCCATATGAGGGGCCATGTCTAGCAAAAGAGAGAAGTTACCATTGTATAAATCCATTGCTTCTACACCACTTAGCTCCAGACCCTGGATCATATTATCCAACTGTGTCTTAGTGGCATTGTGGAATGCAATGCGTGTCTCTGTCTTGTAAGTATCTGTAAATACAAGTAAACAAATTTGCCAAACAACTGTAATGTATACTTTTGTAAATCCTTAGATTATGGTTATTCTTCCTCTCTCAACTAATAAATATGCTTCACATATTTATTAGTTTATCTTTGATATGTTTAATTCACTGTGTTGTAAATTTGAATCGAGACGGAGTTCTTCAATCTCCGCTAAATATTGTTTTCTCTGTGGTGCATGTGCATTCTTTGTTCGTGTTTTTTTGTTTTGTTTTGTTTACGCGTCCCTGACACCAATCCAGTCTGGTCTCAAGAAATATTCGGTCGCCATGTTTCTTTTTTCTCTTTTCGGAGTTTTAATATGAACAAAACATTACAATTGTGGGGAAATTATTATTTAATAAAAATACTTTGATGACCATGTTTATTTTTCTTTTTTCGGAGTTGGACTATGAACAAAACATTACACAATGTCACAACAGATAATAGTTAGTTAATTACACACTAAAGAGTGCCAGGGTTAGCCTATATTGCCAAGGCTTGACAAAACGCTTTCAGTAAATTGTTTCCTCTGATTAAATATTAATTTGGCCCTTTAAAACCAATGAATTCAGATTCTTTTATTACATTATTTTGTGTGTGATCACCAATTGGATTGTGAGAGAGAGAATAGTTTACTAGTAAAGCCCTACTAAGCTTTGCTCACAGTATAAAAACCCATAAGCCAGTCATAAATAACTTTATAAATGCAGAAAATAAACCTTGAATTCTGTTAATAATAATATAATATTGCGTGTCTGGGCTACAACAATCGTAGCCCAATAGTGGAAATATGAGCCAATATTAATGTATCTTTGCCCAGGGGATGCCCGAATGTACTAATTGTATACCCTTTCCTTGGAGGCTCTTTCCATGTCCCGATGAGATAAGATAGTTATATTGAGAATGAGGATGTGGAATTAGTGAAAACACATAAACCTAATTTAAGCCTAACTAACCAAACCTTAGTAACCGTTGGGGTAATTCACTTTTCGGGAAAAATACCCAAGGTACCAAGCGGGAATCAAACCCGAGACCCCCTAGGCTCCTAGCCAAGTGCACCGACCACTACACCACAGGGCCAGTATTCTGTTAGTTTATATTGATTCACTTAAAAATCTTTTGAAAATATTTAAATGGCAACCAAAACATTAAATAATATAATAGTGACAACATTAAGCTATTTTTGTCTTTTGTTAGGAAGCCATTAAGTAAATTTTTTTTTGAAAAAAGCCAAAATATTTGAAACACCTTATTAAAAAATAGTTTGAATACTTTTCAACATCTCAAAACTAGTATTACCTATAAATACTCTAAAGGTTCTTTGGGTTTTATTAGTCATTTAGATGATTTAAATAAAAAAACATTTCATTACAATACTCTTGGACATTAAATGTTCTAACAAATTCATGAGTGAGAGAAATATTGAAATTGTATAGAACAAAGAAAACCTAATATAAGTGGATACAACATTGATCTGCAAAAAGTCAATGACATGTAGCTTCCATAGACAATTATTTTCATGAATAGGTGTAGCATTTATTCCTCTAAAGTGTGGAATTTAAATTAAGATAATTATGAAAAGTTAAATTTATGAGTACGCTGATTGAAATTACTGTTTGTTCATGTTCAATCAAAAGCAGGAAGTAACACTATCAACAGGAAACTACTTTCATAACAATAAAAAAAGCAAAAGACTTTTTGGAATCATAACAAATAGTATCAAGAAAGATATGTAATGAACAAAAACTAGCAGTAAAGTAAATTCAGTTTAAAGCTGTTTGTAATGAACAAAATCTAGCAGTAATGTAAAGCCAGTTTCAAGTTGTATCTAGTAGTAGCTAGCAGGAAACAGTAAAATTGTCTAACGCAATGAATGGGCTTAAAGCACAAGAGTTGTATTAAGAATTACAATTTAGGTCTGAAGCTTGTAATAACAAATGAATGGTATGGAACTCCGCATGGACATTCTTATTCCATTGTTTAAAGATTGAGATATTTACTCAAAGCTCGTAATATATATGAAACAAAATAAAAAATTGCGCTATACTTACGTAAAACATTTTTTGACTGACAGTTTTAAATTTTATAGTTTTATTTTTAAAGAATTTCATTTGTATATTTGGAGCAATAAAAAATCTTGATATTGGGTTCACAAGGGTCAACACTTTGTATTAAAATTTCGACTTCCTGTTAAAATATTTGACATTTTATTAGGAGTTGCACATCTTATGGCTATCGCATTGCTATTAAATTTCCCATTTATAAATTTAGATCAATAAAAACCATAAATATTGACTATTGAGTCTAAAATGATAGAGATAGATGAGTGCTGAACCAACATTTCCCATAAGAGGTTAAAGGAAAAAGACCATCAAATTTTTGAGAGACTTACACTTACGTAAAACATTTTTTGACTGACAGTTTTAAATTTTATAGTTTTATTTTTAAAGAATTTCATTTGTATATTTGGAGCAATAAAAAATCTTGATATTGGGTTCACAAGGGTCAACACTTTGTATTAAAATTTCGACTTCCTGTTAAAATATTTGACATTTTATTAGGAGTTGCACATCTTATGGCTATCGCATTGCTATTAAATTTCCCATTTATAAATTTAGATCAATAAAAACCATAAATATTGACTATTGAGTCTAAAATGATAGAGATAGATGAGTGCTGAACCAACATTTCCCATAAGAGGTTAAAGGAAAAAGACCATCAAATTTTTGAGAGACTTACTTATTTACTTACTCTATGGCATTAGAGAATTATTACGTTAAAACTTATGTAGTATCTCTGTACAACTTAAGCTCCCAAAAGTGTAATTATATCTTGCCAATATCTCAGAAACTGTTGTTTTTATAAAGATATATTTCAAATAAAAGTTTTAAATTTTTAGTAGTACAGTAGAGTTTCGGAAACTCGACCTAATGTGGACTGAGATGTTGTCGAGTTATTGAAATGTCGAGTTTAACTAATAAAATTGCATCAGATGCATGTTTACTGTGTCATGTTTACTAAACAAGGATGAATCACAGTACAGTATCGAATATTATAGGTACAGTTGTAATGTACTGTAGTAATGAATGGTACAGTAACAGTAATATATGTACAGTAAAATATATTACGTGTTAATACAATGGTGTATATACATATGTTTAATATACAGAAATGCCGTACAGTAGTGTACATATAATATTGTATTGATTCGAATAGCCCTTTACTGAATTGGAAAACTAACAAAAACAGCACTTGTAAAACCTGTGTGCATGTGCGTGTGTCAAGTTACAAGGAATGTCGAGTGATCAAGTGTCGAGTTTCTGAGACTACTGTAGTACAATTTTGCAATGATAAGTTATTTAGTATCTCAAATAATTGCGGAGCTATAGAAATTTCCGCTTCTGTAAAGTACCCTAAAAGTCATTTTCACGGGAAAATGAAAATAGCAATTTTATTTATAATTTTAATCAATGCCTAGATACGAATTTTATTCAAAATTGTTAGAGACAGTTTTGAAAAAAAGAGCTTTTTTCTCTTTTCACCATTTATTAAACTTATCTTAATTTTAGGGTTAAAAAGATACACTGACAAACGGCAATAAAAAACACTTTTTAGGGTTCAGGGGGTCATGAAACGTTGACATCCATCAACATTTCGGTGAGATTCCTTTTATGGTCGCAATACTTTACCTTTCATGTTTGAAAAGTTAAAAAATATTATTATTTGCATATAGCTTGAAAATTATTGGTTTTATAAAAACATGTTTCAAATAAAAGATTTTTAATATAAACAGACCTACATATTTGCAATGATAAGTAATTTCATATCTCAAAAAGTTACAGAAATATGATTAAAATTATAATTTACATATCAGACCGGAACCCTTAAAGTCATTTTGACAAAAAAATTGAGAGTAGCCATTTTGTTTGTAATATTGATCAATGCTTAGAAACGAAATTTAATCAAAATCATTGAAGCCGATTTTGATAAAATTGATTTTTTCTCATTTCACACTTAAGGAAACTACCTTTAATTTTAGGGTTAGATATCCTATTCCAAAAATCTCTCAAGGCAACTCTATGAAAACCCTAGATACCAAGTTTTAGCCCGATTGGTAAAATAGTTTGGGTTCTACTCCAAAGTACAGACTGATGGACGCATAGACAGACAGACGGAAATGCAAAAAGCACATTTTGGATTTGGGGGCTCATGAAACTTCGAAATGCAACAAAATTTCGAGTCTGATTTTTTTGACGATCACAATACTTTCTCTACCTGTGTCACGAGAAAGTAAAAATTAATTGTAAATGTGAGTACAGTTTATGTATGTATATACACATTATTACTAATATAAGAACTTGACAGGATCTGGGAAAAGTAAAAAGTAATTCTAGTAAATGGTATGAATGATCAAGTATATACAGTAAATCTAATATTGAGAAGCTGGAATGAAGAGAATATAGATATTAATTTTACTTTTAGTATGTAGCAAGAACCAGAAAAAATGAACATGGTAGAAACAACAAGAATTAACAGTTAATATAATAATATGTAGCAATAACAAGGTGGAATAAACCATTAACTTAATAGCAAGAAAAATTAAAAATTACGAGTATGGGCCTAGATATAAGTGTATAATATACTTTTATATTTTGGCCCATACTCTTAATTTTTCATTATATTAATAAAATGAATGATTGAATAGTAAGCATGAATGAATGTGGTAGGAACTAGACGATATCAACAGTGTGTAGCACTAACAAGGAGGAATTAGCAATATCATTTTATTATATAGCAGGAATATGGATTAGTTCTAGTAGTATTAATCAGGAACAAGGGGGAATGAAAATGCTACATGATTTTATGTAACAGGAATAAGGAGGAATTAACAGTTAGTATTTGCGTATAGCCCGAACGGGTAGTAAAACACGGTGCTAATAATTATAATAACAGTTAGTATTAAACAGGAAGAAGGAATGAATCGTAAATGTAATTTTATGAGATAGGAACAGAGATGTATTAACACTAAATCTATAATAAGTTCATGAAGTAAATTTAAGAAAAGTTCAAATAAATGAGGAGGAATAATTACTAGTTTATATTTTAGCCAGTAGAAATGAGAAGTAGTAAAATATACAGCATCATTTGAAGCGCAATACAAATTTTAGTGTGATATTATTATTAGCATTATCATAATTAGGAGGTATGTCTTATGACACATCCACTCCTTTTATCAGTGAACCTATACCGCCAATGCGCCCTGTCCTCTGCCTCCACCTTCAGTTACAAGAGTTTTATTCTTTCCTTCAAAGTCATCCAATATTGAAATCCTCCTTCTTCCTAAGTTCGTCTTTCCCTCAATCCTGCATTCTATGATGTCGTGCATAAGAACGGTCCTCCTAAGGATGTGTTTGACCTCGTTTGCTTTCAAAGTATTATAGAATCACATCCAAAACGGTTTTATTCTCCAGCTCAAAGCTCTTAGAGTTTATCTTTTCCATCTTCCTGAGAGTCCAAGTTTCTGATCCATACAGCGCGATACTCTAAATGTATTTCTTCAGTTATTTCATCAGTTTCAAACTCAATTAGCTGGCCAGCAGTAGCCTCTTCTTGTTGAAAGCTTCCTTGGCCATGGCAATCCTTGACCTAATTTCCTTGGTGCAGTAGGGATCCTTTGTCAGCAGAGAGTTAGGGAACCCTAGATCAAACATTTTTAGTCAATGTATGTGTGCCCACAGACATCACCCTTAGGTGCTAGTGGGAGCTGTTGTTACATAAACGAGAGGCAGAAAGTGTGAACAACATTTTTATTTACATCAGTCTTACTCAAAGGAGCGACCTCCAACAGTAATGCATGCCTGACGTGTTGATGCATTGATTGCCAAATATTTTCAAAGATTCCCCAGTCCCATGTGCTAGATGCATGTCAGACCTCTAAGAATACGCGAAACATTCCATGATGTATGAGGTCCGAGTTACAAATGAAGACAGTGAAAAATAGCCACTTGATGCACCGCCCAACAGGGCTTTCTAGCACCAAAAGGTGACGTCTGCGGACATACATTAATTAACTAAAAAGTTTTGTTTTAATGTTCCCTATCACCCATTAAAGTTTGTACGGCGAGTTTCAAATAACCCTCTATAATAATGAGATGAGAATTATAGGAAAATAAAAGAATAATTAAAATAATAACTATAAGTAATTAGTAGTAATGAACCACAAAGCTAATTGTATTTGCCAGATAGAGATATCTATACTTTATATTAGTGGTAGTCTAAAAAATTTAAATAATTTATGACAGTGAATGTAAAATTTATAACTACTGGTTCCTGTATAATGGTGTTATAAAATATTAATTTCTAGTTAATTTTAAACTAATTAAATAAATTAAAAAGTGAATTATAGATATTTTTTTTAGTTTTAGATGTCTCTTTAATTTCCTTTTACCAATAAACATAAACGATAAGTTTTAATTCAGTGTAGCTAATTTCTTCAATCTTTAACAATGTAATATTATTGGAAAATAGCAATATTAAACATGCATGTATTTCTTATATGTAGTCTTACCACCATTAAGAACCAATGATTTCATTTTGGATTCAATTGTCTGGATGCTATTTAAGTATAGCCCAAGAGCAGCAAATCCCAGAGGTAAGACTATCATGAAGTATAGCTTCTGGATGTCACGAACCATGCGTAGTATACGCAGTCTAAGCAATGCTAAAATTATTTGATATGCATTGGGTTTTGTTTCCACTGGATCAAATCCTAAGCCGGTTACATGATGTTCAGTTAGTTGATTAGGATTCCCATCCACCTGTGTATCTCCACAAATGTTAGGTACACCTGAAATAAGATTAAAATTATATAATTCCAAATAGAATGGTTAATGGTGATGTATTCTATGCTAGACTACAGAGGACACTGTATTCTTACATCATTCATATTGTCTCCCTAAAACATCCTTAATCAGGTTTATATGCAAGTATGAAGAAGGATGTACCAAACTCATAATGTATTGCCAGATACATTCATAAATTAATATTTACATTTTTGAGTTTTCCATGGAAATCTCTTCTCTAGGATGGAAAAAATGCTAATCTTTCACTTCAGATTACATAAGAGACTACTCAGTAGGATTATACTAAAACAAAATGTTAGACTGACACACTAAATAAAACATGTTAATTCAATTTCTGAAATGTTTGTTCAGTAATATGTTCTGTTCGTAATATTGTATTATTATATTAGATAATATTTAGATCAAAAGTAAATAGTTAGAGCTGCTTCAGCCATCGCATAGTCTAAGGTGCTTCTCACAAAAGACTCGATTGCTGATGATAGAGTGGTCAAAGTTTAAATCTTAAATGGGTATAGTTGAGGGCGTTTTTCCTAATTGATTGTTCACTTTATCTCCAAGCAAGTAAGGGTACATTTCCTCTAAATTTTGCCTCCCTAATCCCAACTCAATTAGTGTATATATGTGGATATCCCAAACAAGTAGTAAAACGCGATGCACAATTATAATTATATATATATATATATATATATATATGTATAAATATATATAAATATATATATATATTTCTATAATAACATATAGTATAACTTTATGAAAGGTAAATATAATTGACATATATAAAAGATCAAATACAAACACATACTATAATTTTCCAATTCATAGGTCTAATAAAAACCAAATATAAAATCATAAACATGAGACCAAGAAACTTTTCAAAATAACTTTGGGATGCCTGAAGGTATGTACCTCAGGCGTATTTTCTTTTTACTTTTACTTTTATTCAGAGCCTAATGCCCTAGGCCAGTTGACTGGAAGAGAGGATAGCTTCCAAACCTAGAAATATGAAATGTTACATTCTAATTGTAGGAAACTTATGAGTGTGAAATTAAGGCTTAAAAAAAATTGTGAGCTCAACAGCTTTGATCGCTTGGACATCAGTTTGGTTAACTCAAAAACCAACAAAAAAAACCACTTATATGGTGCCTTAGGAATTCTTAGGGTGTGCATCTCAGGCATACTATCTTTACTCTTAAATTATATTGTGAATTTGACACCTTAAACCATGTGATGAGCTATACAGTCAATGCAAAAGCAGAAAACAATGAAAGGGAAAGATTAGAATATGTGCTTGGGAAAACTTTAGAATGTGATCACTTTTTTTTTAACTTCTAAATAGATTCCTTGTATTACACCTAAGACAGATATCTTTAAAAACAAGAGAAATAGCAAGCTTAAACTAAGAATAAGCTTGCATTCTCAAAGAAACCTTAGGGAGTTCTCCATTCAGTTTTTTTTCTTTCTCTATTATATAGGATGTTTCCAAGTTGAACAGCTAAACTTTGGGAAGTGGTAGTGGATCAAAATTTCTTTTAGAGATTCGCTAGTTTTAGCTTCCTTTTTGAGCAAACAGCAAAAAACTACATAAAACACGTTTTTATGCATAGGTCCTTGGCAATTGCTTTATAATTTTCTTGGAAGATGGATCGGTTGTGCTGAACCTGTGGCTTGGCCTCTACGTTCACCTGATTTAACGTCATTAGATTTTTTATATGGGGAGCTCTCAAGCAAAAGTGTATGAAGTACCTGTTAATGACCTTCAATCATTACGACAAAGGATAACGCAAGCATGCAAAGAAACAACAGTCGCACAATGTCGGTCAACCACTCATTCTGTTATTAATAGGTGAAATGCTTGCACACGGACCGGAGGGCGTCAATTTGAATAAAATAAATAAATAAATAAAATATTTTATTTAATACCTTTCTTTTTTTTTTTTTTTTTTNTTAAACCGGGAACATCCTGTATATATATTATTATTCCTCTAAGAAAGGTAAAAATAAATAACATATTTAAAAGATCTAATATGTATATATATATACATATATATATATATATATATATACACGCACGCATGCACGCACACACACACACACAAAACAGCTTCTTATTTACTTCAAAATCATTCTGCATTCCTTCTCTTTTTAATTTAATTGGCTCCTTACTCTCTTTTACTACTTTCTTTGCATTCATCTTTTTCTATTTGTATATGTCCCACAAACTTTTATGTTCTGTATCACTCTTCCCAGCAGTCATTTGTTTGTATGCCTAAATTATTTCTCTCACAGCTTCTTTCACCTGTTCATTCCACTATATAGTGGGAAACTTAGAACGAGATGCATGGTGTAGACAGCATTTTGATATTGTTCAGGTTGGGAGACCTATACAAAGAGAAAAAGATGAGTGCAAAGAAAGTAGTAAAGAAGAGTAAGGAGCAAATGAAATTAAAAGGAAAAATAGTGCAGAAATATTTTGAAGGAAGTAAGCTGCTCTTGAAATGGGTAAAAAGAATGATACAAGGAGTGCAAGGGAAGACCTATTGCATTCAGAATGAACATGGTGAGATGATCTGTGATGAAAACAGCATAAAAGAATGACAAAGGGAGTATTTTGAAATATTATATTGCGAAAATGTAGAGAAAGTAGCTTTAAATAGGGAAAATGTTATGATGAGAGAAAGAATTAACTAGCTGAGTTATTAAAAGCTACAAAAGTATTAAAGAATGGCGAAGCTGTGGGTATAGATGGAATCACTAGTGAAATGCTTATGGATGCTGATGGTTCATGATATAAATTTTCCAAAACTAAGGTGAAATTTTTTGACAAGAATGGATCAGGAAATGATTGTCAGAATAGCTTAAATTGAAAACTGTTAGAACAAGTGAATGATTTTGTGTATCTGGGCAGAATGTTCTGTAAAAAATTAAAAGATAGATAGTTAAATCGAAAGAGGGGTGAATGCATCTCAGAGTAATTGGATGTATGTGGAATATTGAAATGAATGAAGGAGTATCGAAACAGGCAAAGATGGCAGCATGTAAAAATGTGTTAATGTCAACATTGTTTTATGGCTGTGAATCGTGGGTTTGTCATGAGAAACACAAGAGCAAGGTGAATGTGGTTGGAATGAGATATCTAAGAAATGTATGTGGACAAACTCTTATGGAGAGAGTCAGTAATGAATGGGTGCTGAAGGAGTGTGGTTTGAAATGGAATTTAATAGATCAATGTGAAAGAACGTTCTTAATTTGGTTTGAACAGTGGAGAGGATGAGTGTAAATCAAGTGATGAAGCAAATATATGAAAGTATAGTGTGTGGATAAAAGCAAGGATGTAAGATGTGGCTAAATGTTGTAGATGAATGTGTGAAAAGGAAAAAAAAAAAAGTTTTAATAATAAAAGAGCACGTATGACTCAGTGTATGAATATTTTTGAAGAGAAGGGAGTATGTATGCTAGGATAAGGAAGTGTGGAGAAAGTGAGAATGGATTAAGTACGGAGTATTTGTTTTTTCAGCTTAATGCACGCTTTCTTGTCCAACCCATATTTATAATGACCAAATTTTTGAGCTTGAACACAGTCTTTGAATATTGTTAAATCCGTATGAAACTTGAATACCTATGTTACCTAAAGGAATGATAATTTGTAATGTTTTGGTTGCATGATCTTATCTATTTTTTCAATAGCATTGCGTCTTACTCTCAGTTCGGGTTATATAAATTTAAGCCTAATGCATGTGTTTGTTGCAAAAAAAATCTAAATATAGCTATGTATTTGATACATCTATACAAATCTATATGTGAAACACTTACAGCTAGACAAGGTCATGCACCCACAATATAGCCTACTCCACAAATTTTCATTCCTTTGAGTATTATGAGTATTTAAGTTTACCACGGATATAAACAATGCAGATAGCCTGAGAAGGTGATAAGGCACGATGCACAAATAAAAGAGTATAAACCATATTTTAAAATAGTGTTCAATTGTGAAAATTTGGACACAAATGCACGCATGCCCACATGCACGCACACAAAATCATTCCCACTTGTCAACATTTTCACCTACTTAAAAATTACCCAAATTGTTTCATCTTTTGTGGCTTGGTTGATATCAGGGTGTAGAGTTGTGTTTGATGAAACTTTTTCTGTGCCCCATCTGAACTGGGTACCTAGTGTGTGTTTTACAACTGTATAGATGCATTGGCATTCAAAATAAAATCCACAGTTAATAATTATGGTTACACAAGACATAAGGTGTTAATGGACCAGTATAGGCTTTTCTGCTTGGAAAGGTTTGACCTGTTGGAAGAGAGGGGACGTGCCAAGTTTGGTGTCCTCCATTGCATTAGTTGACCTGGATATTTCAGGCTGTAGTTGGAGGTGGGTGAAGTGGGTACGGTGACGAAGGCCTTAGCTTGGTGAATATCCATTCACTCAGATCAAGAGGTTACTGCGTGTTATCCCATTGGCTTAAATTTGCTGGTATTGCAGTTATAAATATATACTTGGGAAGGATTTGTCCAATATCTGTGAAAGTTCTGATTGTTTGACCTTAGTTCATATTCCTATCTTAGTTTCTTCTTTTGGTGAGAATAGTTGCCAGTGCTTTTGTTAAAAAGGTCTTAACACTGTTATGCATATATTTATTGATTACACAATAACAAAAATTTTCTGACAGACAGAGTGAATAAGCGTTAATTGTATTTACTAGGGGTGTGGCCTCTTTTTTTAAAAAAATTAATCTTAATAGAATTAATACTAAATAAGATAAAAATAAAGCAAATGTAATATTCATCCAAGAAAAGTATTTCTTATGCAAATTCAAAATTATCATACTGAGAAACCGAATGGACTGTATTTTTCACTATTACAAAAGTTTTGAATAAGATAATATAATGACTTCACAATTATCTAGATAAAGATAAATGTATTATGGTTTCACAATTATTGAGATAAAGATCTCATATGAAATATCTAAATAATACAGACATTACTTTTATTTATTCCTATATAGTACCTTTGATTGTAGTATCTCCACTTGAAATGACAGCCCCTTCATTTTGTAAACTTTGATAGGAAGTACTCTTGGATTGAAGAGATAATGATCGACTCAGGGCTCTATTACGAACCATTTTTTTGGATAAATTGTCCATTGTCCCATCTGTTTCTTCATCTCGTTCCAAGTGAAGAAACACCTAAATTAAAATAATAAAGTCATATCAAATGTGTTTTCCTCTAGTTAAGGGGTGATTATATAGTGTCTATTATTCCTAGCCTCATTCTGACTAGCCAGGTAAAACAAAATAGAAAAAAATAAATAGAAATGTTGATGCTGAGTTTCCACATTCCTGATTTATCTAAATTGAGTCTATTTTCATATTAGATTTTCCATCTGTCATCTCTCACTTATATAGAAAAAATTGTTTGCAATAAATTCGAAAACCACTGAACCTATTTAGACAGGATTTTTAATCATGCCTACCTTCTACCCTCAAGACAGACATAAGCTATATAATTTCCTGTTAAAATCCAATAAAATTGATGGTTTTTTAATGATTTCTACTGAATGTAGAATTTTTTTTTTTCTAACTTTATCACCAAATCAAATGCAAATTAGAATTAATTACATTATAAATTTCAATCCTAAATCAAAAGATAAATTATATTTTGGTATGGTTGGTTGTTTTGTATTCACATTAGTAGGTAAACAGTGTTTCGTTGACAAATAAAAATTGCACATAGGCAATGTTCCACATCTTTATTTGATTTAATCTTACACTTATATATATAAATATTCCAACAACTAGATTACTATTTCAATCAAAAGACAGCTTAAGCTCCAGAGTAGCAAAGTAAATAATCATATAAATAAAATATAATATATATTTGTGTGTTAATAATCTAACTTAAAGACCAAGAAAATTTTAAAAAGAACCAAGTTATGCCTGAATATGTGTGCCTCAGGCGTATTTTCCTTCTATTTTTAAATATATTCAAAGCCTAATTAACGCCTTAGGCCAGTTAACTTCAAGTGTGGGTAGCTCCAAGACCCAGAAACCTGAAATGTTGCATTATAACTGTAGGAAACCTATGAGTTCAAAATTAAGCATTCATTTTATTTTATATAAGTTTGTGAGATCAACACCTTTGATTGATTGGACACTGGTTTAGTTAACTCAGGAAAAAAAAGAGCTTAAATATCACATAGATCTATGTGCCTTAGGAAATCTTAGGGTGTTCATATAAGGAGTATTATCTTTATTCTTACATTATATTGCGAGTTTTGACACATTAAATCATGTGATGAGCTATGTGGTTAGCATGAAAACCAGAAAACAAAGAATGGTAAAGTTTAGAAAATGTGATAAGGGAAACTTGTGGGTGTGAGCACAGAATTTTATAACCTTAAAATAGATTCCTTGCCTTACACCTAAGACTGCATGATCATTGACACAGATATCTTTAAAACCAAGCAAAATAGCAAACTTAAACTAGGAATAAAATTGCATACTCAAAGAAACCTTAGGGTGTACTCCCTTCTGATAAATTTTCATAGTAAACTCTGGATTGAATGGATTCGGTTGTAAAAAAAATCTAGCTATAATGAGCCTAATTAATTTTCCACAACCCACAAATTTTACTATGTGTAAAAAAACTCTGTAGATAATGAACATTCAAATTCAGTTTTAATGGAATTAAAAACTGAAACTTCCAATAAAAAATGCCATTTTAACATTACAATTCTTTGAAATTAAAACTTTTTGGTTATTTTCATCGAAAAATTTGATAAAACCAGTTCTCTACCAGAGTTCTTATTTAGGTAGCATATAGAGTGATTGAAATTATGGCCACTCTACAGAATTGAGAATTGCTTCCTGCACGCTGGTTTAGTTTTGTGATGTGTCATTAGGAACTATTCCAATACATCAATGACTTACTTTGAAATTAAATAATTTTTCAATATGGTCTATGAATAGTGATTCTAGCATGAAAACAAAAGAGGGTGAAGCTTACTAAGACATGAGTGACGAAAGATTCCCGACAGTAAAAGAGCTGTTGGGGGTGTCATGAATGTTTTAATGTTTATTGAAAGTATGTACAGTGTGGAATCGAATGTGAAAAAAGCATACTTTAGATATGAAACTAGGACAAATATTCAATAGAATACAGCAGGTAAATGCACATAACTAACTATTTAAATTCTAAGTAACAGATTTCAATAAAAATGATTCTGTTTGTGATCTTTTAACTTGTTTGTCACTACCCCTTTCACTTAAGGTTAAGAGGAAACACATTTGGGTTTTCGTTAACTTTAACATTGTGAACCAAATAACTGGGTCTTTAGTGGTTCTTAATAAATGGTTTTTTTTATTGCCCGTCCTATTACCTATTTAAGTTATACACATCTATATTAATTACTCTAATGGTGTAAGGGTGAGGAAGGTCACATTTTAGAGGTAATCTACCCACATATATGTGGAAGGAGAGTGGGAAACTATTTAGGAAAAAACACTCTCAGCAGACCCAACCTAGATTTTAACCACAATCTCTCCGTCTTCAGAAGGCCAGTCTAACATGAGAGTGATAGTTTGGCCATTGAAGCAATTCATTCTAATGTTATCCTCCATCTTCACCTTGGTCCTACCTATTGTCTCTTCCCATTGGGTTCATCAGTTAATACCTTGAACACGGTTCTAATTTATTCTATTAGCGCTGCATGTCCTGCCTAACATAATCTGCCAGATGTGACTATCCTAACAATTTCGTTTGATAAGTACAGAGTATTTAACTCATCATTATCTAACCTCCTCCACTCCCCAATTTCCTCACCTCTTTTTTTGGACCAAATATCTTCCTAAGCACCTTGTTTCCGAACACCCTAAATTTATTTTCGTCGTGCAAGGTAAGGGACTATGTTTCACAACCAGTAAGACTATTGTTTTGTATATTCTTGGTTTTATATTCCTTGACAGCAGGCGAGAGGTTGACAACTTACTGACCAAGTAATAGCATGTATTTCTCGAATGTATTCTGGTCATGATTATGGTCATGATTATTACCAGGTAAATTGTTCCTTAATATTTAAAATCACTAACCATTTCAGTAGCATCAACACTGGGGTGACACCAAAATGAATGTCTATAAAATGTTTGTACACTTTTCAAAGAGAAATGTATTATGTTAAAAAAAAAATATTCCTGTAGATAGTTATAACCACAAAAATATTTTTCGTAAGCTTAGCTTACATATATGTATTGTTTCAATATACCTACAACCCCCTTCAGTGGCCAAACTGTCTAAGGTATCACTCTCATGTTGGACTGGCCTGCTGGTGACGGGGAGATTGAGTTTCAAATCTTGGTCTATTGATGGTGGTTTTCCATAACTTGTTTTCTACTCGCCCTCCACACAAATGCAAGTAGATTACCTGTAAAATGTCTCCTTCCTCATCTCAACCCCATTAAAGTAATATATGAATTAAACCTGAAAGGATAGTAAGACGCGGTGATTTAAAAAAAACTTAGTTTTTAGTGCTGAATGTTGAGCATTGTGTAGAATATTGATTTTCAAACGAGTTTTATTCATGTGTTTAATTCATTTATATTTGATTAAATAAATAATTTCAAATTTCTTCCTCCTACTTACTACACTACTTATGCCCTTAAAATAGTGTATGTTGGGGACAGTCCAGTACACACATAAATGTAAGAAATAATTATTTGGATGTCTGTGGGAAAAGGACACACTTAACTCCAATTTACTTACTCTAAAGTTTCAGATTCCAACTAGCTACTGGAGGAAAACAATTTTTTTTTAATTGGTGAAGGTAGGCCAATCAAAAGATCCAGTTCTCCAAAAATTGCCAGGGGAAGAATAAATATATATATATATTTTTTATTTATTTGAAGTATTTAAAGTGTGCTTTCTAAATTGACTGATTATATCAGCACATTAGAATTTCTATGAGCGAAAGTGAAAGGGCCTAATATTTTGCCAGGAAAGGTATTTTCACATACTTTCTAGGGTTCTCTTACATGCCACAATTGACATGGGACATGGGTTGATAATATTTTTATAAGAAACTGGAATATACTTTAGTAATTTGAAACTGGTAATGACCATTTTTAACAAATGTTCACATATGCAGTTTATTTGAGGTCCTCCTCTTGGGAGATCTGTATGAGAGTGCACATTTCAAGAATATGTGTTGCAAGTGAGAATGTTTCTGGTACTTTTTAGGTAGAAGGGGAATGGTGTTAACTACTTTTTGTTATCTTAACCCATTCACTGGCGCGTGTTTAGCACAGTGATCTACGCAGGCCTGGCAGCTATTTTTCTACTTGTATACTCTGATCAGACACATATTTTGGCTACTCACTTATTTTCTCATTTTTTTTTTATTCATGGTCAGAGTATAGCATTGAACTGGTGACTCCATCTATCAGCTTCAATATGAAGTATTAGGACTGGCTAAAAGTACAATAGTTCATTGATATATGGCATTACAATAATTTATTGCAATGAAACGTTGATTCGCACTCGCGCAAAGGAACATTCAGGCAAAAAGAGACGTTGTTCAACGCCCACACCAGGGAATGTGTTAAAACATACAGGAGAGTGAAATAATGAAATTTACTCTTATATTTATGATGATTAAACTGAATGCGTACACGCTTTGACTAGACTGCCGATGATGGGAAGATCGAGGTTCGAATCTCGGTCGGGTGTACTGAAGGTTTTTTTCCAAAATGATTTTCCACTCTTCCTCCATGCAAATGTGGGTATACTTCCTCTAAATATAACCTTCCTAATCCCTAAAATCATTAGCATAATTAGTACAAAAGCGTATAGTCCGAAACTGTAGTAAAACTCAGTGATGAAATATTTAAAAAAAAACTTAATGTCTATGTTTCGTCACTCCCCTAGCAATTTACCTGCAACAGCAAAATTGTCAGTATTATGTTTGAAATACATGGTTTGTAAATTTTAATTAAATATACCAGCATCGGCCTCGGTGGCATAGTTGGCTAATGCGCTAGTTGTGTTGAGCCCGACTGCTGAGGACGGGGAGATCGAGGTTCGAATCTCGGTCGGGTGAACTGGGGGTGGTTTTTCCTAAATGGTTTTCCACCCTCCCTCCACGCAAATGCGGGTTAACTTCCTCTATTCAACCTTCCCATTTTCTAATCCATTAGGGTAATTAGTACTTATGCGTATAACCCGAATGGGTAGTAAGACGCGGTGCTAAATAATAATAATAATTTATTATTATTATTATTATTAATATACCAGGAACTTAAAATTCATAGGGGGTGGTACTTCTGCCTATGAAGCCAGAAAGTATGACTTTATTAAGTAAGCATAGCTCTAAGATTCATGGCTTACACACCTGTTTGTATAATAAACTGTTTTGAGAAATACATCATGTGCAACACATGAGCCTGAGCCACTTGAGCTGACAGAAATGAATATTGGCTCATGATAACCATAACATTCTTTCTTGGGATATAAAGTGAATTTGATACAGATGTCAAATTTAGAATAAACTTCGCTGAGAGTATCACCATTCATAAGGAAAAAACCATTTTCTTTGAGTTTCAGGTGATAAAAATGTCAAATTTTGAATGAATTGTACAAAGCGTCTCCATTCAATTCCTAGGAACCTGGACTGTTTACTTTAAGTTTGGGTACCAGAAAATTTTAGAGTTGCCTGATTTTTTTAAAGGGTTTATTGATGCTGTCCTGTAGAAAATGAAGTGCTCCGGGCAACCAACAACTAAATGTAATTTTTTGTGAATTCAATTCTAGGTTCTAGGTTGGCCATCCACTGTTTGGAAAGCACTTTATGTGTGTTGCCTAGTTAGTCCTTCAAATAGATTAAAACATAGTCAAGATAAAATGCTCCCAAGAATCATGTTCACTACTTGTTACTTACTACACCTGAAACTTTAATAATTCCATATTTTGATTTGTATATTCTATTTAGAAAGTTTGGAAGGTTGGGAGGAGCAAAGTAATATGTTACTTTATGTACAGGGTTATTGACCATAAGCTTGTTAAAGTATGTTATCACATTTTAAAGCCTAAATAATATACTAACACAAGGCTATAATCATTTACAGTTACTAAATCATTAAATTGGGGCTGACAGTTATTTATAGTAGCTATTGTACTTTGTATGGTATGGTCTGAAAGGGTATAGAGCTTAATGTGTCTTCTAAATTTGTTCAATTAAAAATAAAATAATTCCTTTGCAAGATTTATTTGCATGCCAAAATACACAAAAATTGTTAACCAAATTAATTTTTATGATTAAATGAAGTCTAATTAAAACTAAATTGGCAACAAAAAGCGACCAATTTTTGACAAACACGTATTTTAACCAACACTTTTTTTTCTGTCAAAAATTAAATCTGACAATCTCACTGTGCAATGATATAATTTTAAAATTTAAGGATTAATACATGGCTGCCAACATAAAATTGTTTAATAAGCTCATATAAACTAAAATTAATGAAATTCAATAGTAACTTTACTCTAATAAAGCTCTATCAGTATATGATTAAAAATATAGTTCAATTAGTAATCTTGTTGTTTTAAGACTTTTACAACATTTTCTTGATCTATTTCATGAATGTTTTCTCACTGTCCAACCAGTCAGTGTCGATTTTTTAAAATATATATTTAACACAGTCTTATTATTGACTTAATTTAAGTAATGAAAAGGGTAGCTTTGAAGAAATAAAACTTCTATATCATGGAAAGTGAGTCTAAAAAATAAAGTAAAAGTCCTACGTACAAAATTATCCGCATTCTTTTAGGTGAGCTTTAAACCCTGATATATTTGTCATTGGTAGCCAAATGTAATAATAAAAGTATAATTCCTTATACTACTAGGGCACTTCTTTGGGTGTGTTTTTTTTGTCCAAAAACAATAAAATATTCCAGTTTCAAATCAATAATATTTTACATAATTTATTTAATTTTTAGTATTAATTTTATTTAACTCTGTTAATTCTTTCATAATTTTTCCAATTTTTATTTTATATAAGTCATGAAGAATTTTAACTTATATGTGTGAACATATTTTTTTAACAACTCCATCCTTTCCCTCCACCCTCCCCTTATTTGTGTTGATTTATATCAAAGAATGTAAAAACTCAAACAAAATTACTCCACATATTTAAGATCTGGGCAGACATAATTATGGTCTATAATCTTGGCCTACTGACCTCTTCCAGTGTGGTCATTGACACTCCATAGCTACCAATTCCTAGACGGCCAGATCTTGTACTTTTTTCTGCTTCAATAGCTGAGAAGAGAGGAGCAAAGTTGTCAACGGCATTGTGTGGTAAAATAAAGGAAAGCTCCCGACCATGTCGACGAGCTTTCTCCGCCTTAGCAACATGACTCATAACCAAACGTGTGATGGCGTGTTCACGAGCAACTCCATCTAGAACTAACCTGTAAACATGAACAGCAATATTTTATGAACTAACAGTAGAGGATCAGAATAGTTGTAATCAACCTAAATCTAGGAGTAATATAACTGCTAAATTATCATTTATCAAAATATAAACAGATTTGGTGTCTATAACTTAATTGAAGTTACGTGTTCTAAATGTAGAATTCTTAATTGATATGGGCCATATATATAACATTTCAATTATCTGGAGTCAAAGCAAAATAATACCATAGTGCATAAAGTTGTGGTTTATTTGATGAAATAAGACACTTTAAGTTTAATTTTTATTGGTGTTTGATGCTTGTAGAAAAACAGCTACAATTATTTTAAAGTATAAAGTTGTAACTTAATCAAATTTGTCATTTAATATATTTATTAAGTTTAGTGTTGTTTAATACTTAGTAGAAAAGAAACACATTTTACTAATTTACTAAATTTTACCAAATTGACCCGGTAAAAGGCTGGAAACAGTTGTTGATGATGATGATAATGATAAAAGAAACAGTGGAGGTAGTAAAAGGTTAGATAATGAATGTTTTATGTCGACCTATTAACATTTTTTTTTTCCGTGATTTTGCTAAAAAAAACCTGTTTAGTTGAATGAACTACTAACCAGCCAGCCACGTTTTATACAACTGACGGGAGGGGAGGGAAATAGCGGCACAAATGATGTGCATGATCCAGCGACCACGTCAGCTTCTGTGTATATAAATCTTACACCACACTTACATGCATGCAGGCATGTATGCACATAAGCAATACTCACACCAAATACAAACACAAACACTCTCTTTAAGAATGTTTGGGGTGGTTATGATAGCACAATATAAGGTAAGTGACAGGACTCTTCGCCTGTAATTTAGACTTGGTTAGAGCAGGTTCTTGAGCTCAGGTAATATAGAAATAAGTTTGTTCTAAAGCTACAAATCAGTACACCCACATTTGGTACATCTACATTAAAACAAGCTAATTTTGAACATACTGTATTGGACCTAATATAGTACACCCTTAAACATTGTACAACCCAAGTTTTTTTAGTGTGTTCTCTGGCCAGCCAGCACAGTTCCAGCACTATACAAAATATAACTGTTTATAAATCTGCCTTTTTTAAAGTGAAAAATGTTAGGCTGCACACATAATATGAATACAGTTCTCGGAAGGGCATTTTTGGAGAAAAACATCACACTATTTTCGGGCTAATATGGTATTGCCATTTTCATGATTTATATTTGAACTTTTACATAATTGTTTAAGGATAATGTTCTTTAGTTACTTCAGAAGTGTATTTAATATTTTACTGGAGGGAAAGAGAAGTTCTATAGCTTAGAGCTAAACCTAAACAAATATGTTTCAACTTATAAAATGTTGTTTGCAATTGATAAATTTACTAGGCACTTTAAATCAGTTTATAAAATATTAATATTCTAGGATTTTTTTAAAATGAACCTTAGAAAGCTGGTCAATCCCAATAACGTGTTGATAAGTGATTGGTAGAGACCCTGACATAATTATTTAA
Organism: Timema genevievae; assembly: GCA_902155825.1. Classification (NCBI taxonomy): domain Eukaryota; kingdom Metazoa; phylum Arthropoda; class Insecta; order Phasmatodea; family Timematidae; genus Timema; species Timema genevievae. The sequence continues at coordinate 60,049 of CABFWO010001840.1, forward strand.
GTTCATCCTAAACATGACATCAAACTTATTCTCTTTAGTGACTGGCACTAATCTGGGTCTTGGTGGCCACTAAGAGTAGCCGATCCATAATCCCAAGTATGTGACCAGTGAGACATGTACAGATTGTGAAGCATCATTTCACATAAAATAATGACTGCTAAGTTACCTTAATTACAAGAGTGTGTATGTGTTCGTAGATTCATTTGAAAGAATAAATATAATATTATCATCATCAATCTTAGCTATTAAATGAAAATTACATTTACAGCACAATAGTGTATAACTTGTAAATAGTCCAAATTCTGTAATGTGTCAAAAATTAATTTATAACATTTTAAATAATTTTAATTGAATTAATTAGGATCTTTTGTCTACACACTAAATAAATCAAGCTAAAAGATTAACAGATGGTTGTTCGTTCCTTACGTAAGATGATATCCAATTCCAAACTTGTTTTTCAGAAAAAGTGAAGATCCACAACATCTTAGTCGACCCTTTGACACAACTGCCTTGCGGTCAGCTAAAATGTCAGCTTCATCCATGAAATGTGTTGTAAGAAGAATAACCTGCAAAATACAAAAGTGATATCACTCGATGACTAAAGTTTAGGAAAATGTGTAGCACTAAGGTACAGAATAAATACATTCTTAATGATTAAATAAGTGTGGTACAAATGACTTTCTTTGAAATTCTACCTCTCATGATAAATTGAGTGTTCTTTCTCTAAATTATTCTTTCCTCATTCCTGCCCAAAAAGTGTAATATATGGATAGCTTGGCTGTGCAGTAAAATTTGGAGCACAGAAAAAAAAACTTAATCTTTTTAAGGAGGAGTAACTTTTAAACCTTGAATGGCACACATAAACTGAAAAACCTTTAGTGAAAGCATGTTTTAAAAAAATAAACAAGTTAAAAGTAATGAGTTAAAATGATGTGTGTGAATTAACTAATTCATTCCAAGTAATAGGCTGATTATGTATATATATATATTTTACTTTAGCTATGAAACATGCCAGTCAAAAGTGTCCTTCCTTAAGTCACAAATATAAAAAAAAAATGGATGTTGCTTTATGGGATTGCTACTATATTTAATCTAATATATATTCATATTTCAGCGACATCTAGAACATTTGTTAAATTTCAGGTGCCATAACATTACCAATTTGTCATATTCTTTCCTTTATATTTATATTTGTTGTATTGTTGTTTATTGTTGTAACACTATCTTTAGTAAGTATTCATTCTAAATATGAGTCAGAATAAGTGACTTAAATCAATGGGCACATGGTCCAAGGCATAAATCTCCTGATATACAGTGTTTATAGTGACAAGGAGGACAGGAGGAAGAGAGAGAAACCATTCAAGAAAAATAACCTCAAAACATTCAGCCAGGATTCAAAACTTGACCACCAGGTTACTGGTGAATAAGACTGGACAAGAGTGACACTTAATCTGCATGCCCACCGATTTGGGTTATGTTGTAATTATTTTGCATGTTAATTTACATACAATTTAATGTTTCTAATATATGTTTTGACAATTTTCTCAAACATTAATACAAGTTGGCCATTCATACTCTAGAAAATTATAGCATAGTTCGGAGTTTTCCTAGGAAACAAATAATAATTTTTCCCCATTCTTAGAAGGCCTCTGGTCGTAAGACTTCGAACAAATGGTTCCAAATGAAAATGTTTCTCTAACCAAGATTATTAAGTATTTCTACCCAATGACTAAGTTAGTATATTATTGTATGATTATAGAATAGTATGTTATTGTATGATATCAGAATTCACCACCCGACATTGTCAATTATGTTTTAAAACACTTTAAATTACTTCAAGGTGGGTCTTTATTAAAAACAATTTCTTACCATCTCTCCTTGGGAGACTTTACTATGAGCAACCACAGATACAACCATGGAACTACTCTGCATCCTTACTACACTTTATTTTAAAGTATGAATCAGAAAGTCATTATTCCACTTGTGATGTGTGCTCAGCTACAAGTGGATAATAGGCAAGTTAAACAATAGTATGTATAAAAATATGCAACCCCCAGTGATGGCAGAATGTTATCTGTGTAGTGGGGTATTCACGAAGAGATTTTTTTTTGTCTCTCAAGAAAAGAGACTTTGGAAAATGTTTAGAGATTGGATGCCACTAAAAGCTATTGGAGTGGTCGTCCTGTGGACACTTTTTGAAAATTAGACTCCTGTATAAGCAATTTGAAGTGGCTCTGGCCTAAATATTTTTGAAAATTAGATTCCTCTAGAAGATATTTGGCGTAGTGCTCTTTGCATATATTTGAAAATTGGATGCCTCTAGAAGCTACTAAGAGTGTTCTCTACCTTACATTTTTTTTAACACCATCAGAATTTTTTTAAGTGATTGTTCCCTGGCCATTTTTTCAAAACTGGATGCTCTTGAGACCATCTAGAGTTTAAGATAGGGCCATCATTCAGCTTCATATTCGATAATATCAGAGGGGAGTGAAATAACTCTATAGTGGGCGGATTTATACTAAGAAGGGGAGGGCAACACAAAAACTATTGTAGTATTCTGGTAGAAATAAAATTGTATAAAATACAAACATTATTTTATTGTCAAAATTGATATCATATAACTATATTATTGGTACTATAATATAGGTATTGAAACAATCTATCAAAAGTGACATCTTCAGATCACACAAATTGGGATTTAAATAAATTAATATTGTTTTGGTAAATGTTGTAGCAGTCAAAAATGGTCTTACAATCTGAATCACAGTATTATTGCATGTTAACCACCATATAATAGAACAGAAAAAACATTGGCAGCCACGTCAATGGTAATACTAAGTCAAACCAAGGAAGATTTATGTAGCTTATTTTAACACCTTTGACCAAAGACTCATAATATTTTTAAATTCCCAAAAGACAGCAACATTCAAGCACATTTCCTGTTGTTCAGAATTCCAGCATATATCCTGTTTTTCCCGATGAGTGGCCACCCTGTGATATTAAAAGAGTTTATTTAAAAAAATGCAGGATTGGCTCAGTGGTGCCGAATTTACTGGTGTGCTCAGCTTTAACCTGGGAGGTTGAGCTTCAGTTCAATACCAGCTAGCTGCAACGGGTGATGATATCTCTTTGTTATTTTCATAATGGCTTTACAATTATTTCTCTGGACTACTGCTGGTCTATTTCATTAAATATTCACATTCACTTTGTGTCATTGAATTATATGATTTGCAGAGAGACCAACCATGCATTAAATGTGTTGTACTAAATAAATGATTATATGATTATATTATTTATAAGGGAGTTTTCAATTCAATTCAATTCAATTCATGATGGCGTTTTTTTCCTTGAGTCACTATCCACCAATTATCACTGATATAAACTGTTAAAGTTAAATTATTACCGTCAAAACGTTTATGTTTGTTTACATTTGTAGTTCACTACAACGCCGAAAGATGTCTTACAAATTTAGTCTTAAAAGCTTTTTCAAATAATAAACCGTTAGTCATGTTCCAGCCAAACGCTGTACCAGTCGTGCTATAAATTGTGTTAGCAATAGTTTATACATATTGTGTATTTCGATCACTACTCTGCCCAACATAAACCTAATTTACAACAAATTTATTTGTATCGATGTCATTAGCTGTGGATAAAAAAATATATAACTGCCTCAGGACCTATAAATATATTAAAATACTATGGAAACATTGCAAAATACAGTAAGCGATAGGAAAGAAACTCCACTTACAAGGATAGATGGATTTGATAAAAACAAATAATCTTTTCTCATTGTTCCTTCACTAACACTTACCCCTGGCATTTATCTCATCACTCTCATAGCTCCAAATATTTTTCATTTTCGGAAATATTTCCTTAACATCTTAAAATTAATGAAAAACGCAAAATGACCTAAGAGAGGAAAAAAATGACAGTTACATTTTAACATGTCGGAAAGTGCTTGGAACCTAATTTGCTGCCATATAGATGGTTGTCATATCCAGTAACATCGATATGGTAACCAGTAGTCTGGCAGATATTAAAAAAATAATCTTACCTTCCCATGCCTCCTATTCTGCAAAACAGACCACATGTGTCTGCGAGAGTATGGGTCAACACCGGCGGTAGGCTCATCAAGTATAATTATCTAAAACAAAAATAATGACAACTAAATATAAAATAATAAAACCAAAACTTAAGACTGGACTAACCTTTTCCAATAACTTGGAGTCGGTCAGTAATATCCAAACTGATATATTTCTGGTAGTTTACCAATGGCCAGCACTACAATGGAAAATAAATTGTGGGAAATACACCTTGAGTTAATAGGATCTATCTTGTTTTCATGCTATGGCACTGGGGCATGTTTACGTTAAATAATACTATGCATGTAAAAGATAGGCATACTAGAATAAGTTTCAATAAAAATTTTAAGTTTTTTTTTTACATTTGGAAGATTACTAACATAATTTAATGTGTTCATAACAGTGTATGATATTGAAAAATACAAGTAAGAATAAATGTAGCTTAAAAAAAGTTAATCCTCTCTTAAGAGTCCCACCAAACAAATATCAAGTTGGGCTGTATGCAGAAAATAACAAGGTATCTTAGGGGCAAGACGTTAGTTTTGAAAATCCCTAGGAGATGAAGGGAAAGTAGTTTGTAAAAGGTCGAACATTTGTCAATCATTCCTGAACTTTGGCAGTTTGTTTGGTTGTTAAAGTAATGAAACAGGTATAAAGTCATATTGTATGGATAATAATTATCACTCAAGTAAGATTCAAGTAAGATAAAAAAAAAAGCCTGATCAAAATTGTAAATAAGCTTCTAGTGTTTCAATGACCTCTTTAGGCTTAACACATTTGAAACCAACAGTTTAGTATTTTTTTGTCGATAAGACAAATAGTTTATTTAAATTACATCTAGGTATTTATATGTTTTAGTTAGCCATGTAAAGACTTTTACATGAACAAATATTACTAATAAAACTTCTATTGTGTTCATTTAACAGAATTTAATTAAAAATTCAAAACTGAACAATATGTTTCTACATTGTTACAAGCTATATGAATGAATATTTATTATTTAATAGTATTGGGCATGTGGCTTGGCGATTTAAGGATTTTGACATCATTATGTATCATCTGTTTTGAATTGATATTCACAATGTATAGCGATGCAATTTTTTTAGTTTTAATGGTTATGTTCGGAGTTGGGGGGTGATGGGGTGGGAGTGGAAGATACAAACAAATTAGTGGGGGTAGGGGGGAATTATTTTGGTATCAGTCACGGCCAGGGGCATAGTTTGAAAAATGTGTTGGTATGCTGTACTTAAAAATTGCAGGAAGAATTTGAGTGCAAAGAAAGTTAAGGGATTCTGCTTGGTGAAATATTTGAACATGGCTGGGTGCCTCTAGAACAGTGGTTTTCAAACATTTATGATTTCTCCTAACCCATATGATAGTTGGGAAATTTTGTGCCCCTCTACTCCCATCTTATCTTTCTCTCTACTTTTCATATTATTGTTTGAATAGCTATTATTATGGCTAACTAAATATTCTGACCTCATAAAAGTACCTACACCCAAACTATACAAAAAAACATAAAAAATGTCAAAGTACTGATAATTATCATCTACTCATATTTTAATGGAGAAATGATACATTGGAGAGGCTTATGTTCCAAAAAGATCCGGGCAGTGACTGGAAACTGTTCATAATTATGATGATGATTATGATGATCAAAACAAATTGCAATGCAGATAATCACAATAAATACAAAGTCAAAGATTAAAGAAAAAGGGTGGGGCTAAGAGTGGAATGAGCATATTATTGAGTTCAATAGAGACAGATTCACCTATCAGGGCATTTGGACTTAAATTTCAGACTCATCTAGTCTGGTGTACCAATGATACAATGAACCTGTAGTGGATAACGCAACTATGAATGAAGACAGAAATAATACACCTGTTGATAACACAAATTATGTAAATGGTAAAGCTAAAAGTGTAGTAACCAGAAGTGGACGGTGCATTGTAAAACCTACAAGATTCGATAAAGAGGAGATGTTATAAGTACTGTACCAGAGAAGTTTATGTATGTTGGGTTGGTAACACCAAGGTTATCAGTTAGCTCTAAAAAGATGTGTTCTGGAGTTAGTAGTTATCATCTGTGCGTGAAACAATATGGTTATGATACAAGTCGTTAATATAATAGCTATGCTAGTCTAAAGTTAATTATTATTATGTCTTTCAACTAACACACAGTAGAACACAAAACAGTAACAATAAACTGCTCTTCTCATAATGGACAAAATCAACAGGTTAAGTTTGTGGTAGCAAATGTAAATTCAGTACCTTTACTAGGCTTAAGTGATTGTCTTAAACTTAACTTGTTAGCAAAAATATGAATAGATTATATTACAGAGCATTAAGCAAAGCAGATGTTGCCACTAAGCATACTGAAGTTTTTAATGGACTGGGGAAATTTCCTGTCAAACTTCCAAAAATTCCATTCCAAAAATACACCCTCCTAGGCGTGTGCCTCTAAACTTGCACACTAAACTCAAAAATACTCTTGATGATCTAAAAGAAAAATATATTGTAACAGAGGTTACTAAACCTACTGAGTGGGTCAATAGTTTAGTTATAGTGGAGAAACCTAACCACACATTAAGACTATGTTAAGAGCTCAAAGATCTTAGTAATGCAATAAAGAACGAACAGCTTTTGATTATAAAAGCAGATGAAAGAATGTCAAGGTTAAGTGGAAAAACAGTTTTTTCAGTGTTGGATTTGAAAGAATGTTTTTGGCACATTGCGTTAAATGAGCCTAACTCTTATTTGTGTACCTGTAATACACCATTTGGCAAGTATAGGTTTAGGCTATGTTCAGCACCTGACATTTTTCAAAAAAGAAACTTTGATATTTTTGGTGATATTGAAGGATGCGCAATCTATTTTGATGATTTAATTATTGGCGGGCCCAGTGAAAAAGAGCATGATCAGATTTTAAATAAAGTCTTACAAAAGGCTAAAGCAAACAAAGTAAAACTTAATAAAAACAAGTTTTAGTTCAGAGTAAAATCAATAAACTTTATAGGACAAATTGTTTCAAATGAGGAAATTAAACATGATTCTGATCATGTCAAAGTCATTATAAATATGGAAAGACCTAAAAGTAAAAAAGAATTAATGAGGTTACTGGGGATGTCAAAGTACTTATTGCAATACATATCTAACCTATCTACGATAACTGTGCCTTTGTGTTATCTTACTAAAAACGACATTGACTGGCAGTGGCTACCTGAACATGAACAAGAGCTTAATCTGTTAAAAAGTGAGTTAACCAAAGCACCGGTATTAGCTATATTTGATAGTTCCAAACTGTTAATATTTCAGTGCGACTCCTCTAAGGACGGCCTTGGAGTTAGTATTTTACAAACTGGACACCCTGTCTTGTATGGATCTAGAAGTCTTACAGAGACTGAACAAAGATATGCTCAGATAGAAAAATAACTTTCAGCCATAACCTATGGCCTTGAAAAGTTTCACCAGATAGCCTATTGCAGACTTGTTCATTTTCAAACCGATCACAAACCTTTAGTAACTATTATTAAATAAAGACATTTCTAAAGTGTCTTCTAGGTTGCAAAGATTATTGCTTAAATTAATCAAGCATCAAATCAAAATTGCTTATGTACCTGGTAAACAAATGTTTATGGCAGATACCTTATCTAGAGCTTACTTAAAAGACCCAGTTAAAGATGATCCAGAATTAGCATATGTAGTTCACTCACTAAGTAACCACTTACCAATGACTGCGGGAAAAAAAGCTAAGTTCAAAATTGAAACAGAAAAAGAACCAGATTTAAGTTTGCTTAAAAACTTTTTTGTAAATGATTGGCCAGACGCAAAATCCAAATACCCTAATTATACTAAATTTTACTTCGATTTACAGGACAAAATTACTGTAGAAGATGATTTGTTATTTTTAGATTCTAAGCTAATTGTACCAATTTCATTAAGAAAGGCCATGTTAATCTTAATTCATGAAGGTCACTTAGGGATTTAAAAATGTAAATGAAGGGCACGACAAGTGCTATTTTGGCCAGGTATGTGCAAAGAAATCAAAAAAATTGTACATAAGTGTAAAATATGTGAAAAATTTCGCAAAAGTAATGTCAAACAACCGATTTCCAAAACCTGATAGGCCCTGGCAAAAATTAGGCACAGATCTATTTGAATTTGGGTCTGATGACTATTTAGTTGTAACTGATTATTATACTAGATGGATAGAAATATAAATTTTAAAAGGTAAAACGGCTAATCATGTAATTCAAAAACTCAAATCAATATTTGCTATATTTGGAATACCAGATATTTTGATCTCAGATAACATGCCTTCCAAAAGTTTGGAATTTAGAAATTTTACCATGGATTTTGATTTCTTAACTGTAATCTCAAGTCCACTTTACTCTCAGTCTAATGGACTTGCGGAAAAATCAGTTTCAATAGCTAAAAATATGCTTTGAAAAGCTTACGAAGCAGGTCAAGATATTTTTATATCACTCATGGAATACAGAAACACTCCAATTAAATATGTAAATTTATCTACAGCACAACTTATGTTAAACAGAAGGATTTAAAGTAAAATTCCTACCTCAACTAACCTACTTAAACTAAATAATTATAATATCAATATCAAAGCTAAACTTATTGCAAAAAATAATAAGACAAAGATGTGGTATGATAGGGGTGCTTAAGATTTACCTGATTTACAACCTAAAGAATCAATTTTGATATAAAAAGACAAAGTTTGGGGACCAGGTCAAATAATAAACAAATACTTCACACCCAAAGCTTTTACTGTAAAACAAAGTGATGGTAGGGAAATTAGAAGAAATATGAAAGGATTAAGGACATCATTGAATCCACCTCCATCTTCTCATAATCTAGAGCCCAGCATAAATGAACCAATCCCTCGAACCCCAATATGTAGTTCTATGCCTATCAAACCTGAGACTATTCCTAAAATACAGCAACCAGTCTTCAATTAAAGTCACCTCCAGCATTAACTGTGCCTGAACTTGCATCTCCTAAAATAACTTCCAGAGCTGGTAGGATAATAAGAAAACCTATGAGAATAGATTTATAAAAAAAGAAAAGTTTTTTGGTATGTATATCAGTGCACTGTTTAAATTAACTTTGTTGGAGGGGAGATGTTGTATATTATAAAATGTTACTATATAAATAAATACCTAGTCAAAAGAAAGTGGAAACATGACTAGAGTAGTTGCTAAATGTTGTTTATATATAAATGAGTCCACAGAACGAGAGGGCAGAGAAAATTCTTTATATCCAATTATGTATTGTTTATTTAGTTAAATAAAGAAATAGCAATATTCAAACCTAACGATTATGGGTATGCATATGTATAGTTAGTCAAAATTTTAATATCAATAAATACTGGTACATTTTTTCACAGACAACACTGAATTAAAAAAATAATCCATATTATTATGGGTATGCAGGCAGGTCTAGCATACCCAGAGAATACACCACTGGTCATGATCTCTAATTAATAAATACACTGGTGTCTAGAACTTCTGATGGGGATAAACATTTGAGTGAAGAAATCTTTGTTAATCTAATATTCTCAACAAAAATATATATAAACATATATATAAATATATATAAACATGAAATCATAATAATTATTCTTGAAAATATTAAGTTTAGTGATGGTCTGGCACCCGTTATTTATTAAGTTCTAATTTAGTGTTGATATTAATGTATTTATTATTTATAGCACAAATAAGTAATTATTATACTTTATAATAACTCGATTAATTTATTTTTGATAAGAGATAGAAATTTATTTTATGAAAGTTTTAAACAAAATTCTCCCTCAATATTTCATTGTTCTAAAATAAGTTAGAATTTCTCTTGGGGTTTTGAGTCAACTCAGTAAGTGACTAAGATGATTGAAGAAAAGAGATTCTTTTACAGGAAAAAGTATAAAAGTGTTTTAGAGAAAACTCATTTTATGAATAGCTGTGCTGAAAGGATTTAATAGATAAAACGTGACATGGCTAGCACATACATTTGAAAACACATGGAAGTATATTTTGAACCTTTTTGATCTGCATTTTTTTAAGGTCAAGCTTTGACAGATGAGTTCATTTTAACATTTAATTAACTTGAATTTAATTGTTTAGGAAGTCTATGATTGTTTCCTATTCAAAATTTATATAGTTACTCACATCAAAAGTAATTCTAAAACTACCAATAAGAAATAGGTACAGGTATAGTAGCATCAATACAATGTGTGTTCCTCCCAAAGAAAATTTCTGGGTGAACCACTTATTGGTCTTTTAAAATATTAACAAAACCTATCCACGACTGGGCACAACTTTCCTCTATTTAAGGACTCATGTAAGCATAGTTCTGTTTACATATCTGTGGTAGTTGAGAGATAAAGAGTAACCACTCCTGCTGCTGAGTAAGTGCTTATGCATAAGAAATGAAGTAAATCGCGATACAGCGTGGATATCATGATATAGGCTTACAGCTACCCGACCCGCAGCCTAGCGATTCAAGACCGAACCATGGTGGGGCAATTGCAACAACAAAGCTACAACATGATAACTCTTATAGCTCAATAATGTGTTTGAGCACGTTCATTTAGTATTAGATTACATTTCTTAAAAATCTTTTGGAATAATTCAAATAGGAAATTAAAGTATTTATTTACAACTGTAATGCTTATAAGGGAATATTACCGTGTTGTAATTTGCATTGGCATTCAATTATTGGTAGACAAGAAAATGTATCGTCAAATGGGATGATACATCAGTGAGAGACATATATCATGAGTAGAGTGATGTACAGCCAAGTTGCATTATTAACAGTATTTGTAATAAAGTGTATTTCTACATAGAATTTAGGACATAGAATATCAATTGTAACATTTCAATGCTTAGTTGATCATACTATTTTATAGCTGATTATTAGAAATTTTAAGCTTCTTACTTGCAATAATCTAAAATAAAAAATTTGAGGTCCATAAAATATCTTCACAACTATTGTATATATGGATCAAACATATATGTTGTAGTAGACAATACTTCAAAATAGTCTATGTATCATCAGGGGTGCTGGAACCTTTTTGTTCAGAGGAGGGGAGCGGGGAGGGCAAAATTATGTTAGGGTGAGTAATAATTTGATGGGTGGGAGGAGGAATGTTTGGGTGGCCAAAATGATGTTATGTCCACGTTAAGCTAGGTTGACTATAAACAAAAAGGGGGTGAAGGAGGCAATGACTGGAAGAACCACATATGTTTAAAAGAATTAAATACAGTTATGCTGAAGAAATTATTAGTTTGAACAAAATACTATTGATGGTTTGACAGGATTTTCCAAATAGTGTTTGAGTAAGATTAAGCTAGACCAATGCAATTTGTAAATTTGGGTTCCCTGAACACACAAAAGAAAGAGTTTGTGTGGTTAGTACAGATATAAAAGTAAAACCACTTTCCAAACACTTTCCAGTTCCTTGAATTTAGGTTGACTGGTAAGAAGAGATGATAATAGGGCTTATATACTCTTACATTTCACTATAGGCTTACAATACAGCAGCTAGAGCTAGAGAAAATGTAATAGGTACTATCAGTAAATCTGAAAAAATGTAATATAGCCCGTAAAATATGTATAGTAAGAAATAATAACTAAAGTAAATTAAATCTCAACTACACAATGATAGTAAAAAAAAAAATACTCATAGCTTTATAACGTGTTGATACCTATTTCAACCTTGACGGGAAAATGTTTTGTGTTTCAGAAACTTTGAAATACTCTTTATTCAACAAAACCTTTTTATATTTTAGTTTTTTTTTTAAATTAAGTAATTTAGTAACTTCTAACATACTAACATATTGTGATGGGGAATTGTTCTACTTACCTTCTGAATTCTCTTTGATTTTCTTAAAATATAAATTAATTTTTGAATATTGGTTCACACTAGTTGAAGTTGCAGTCCTCTTCATTTTTCTCTTAATATTTTCAATTATCAACCTTCACTTAAACAAATGAGTTTTAAGACTTCAAAATCGGTTTTATCAACACTGTTTTAGGCATTAACAAACTTCTATATTTTTCACACAAAAAATAATGTCTAAAAACAGACAAAATCAAACATGCCAAAGTCTATATAACTATAAACAAACGACGTGGTCTCATAGAAGAGGCTACACAATACACAGCTAATGAAATTATGTATGAAAATGGAGAAAAATCAAACACTCTAGTCTCTATAGCTAAAACAAATTGTGTGACCTCATAACAGAGGCTACGCAATACATGGATCAGGAAAATTTTACTGTCTAACATGGACACCGACCATGTATGAACTAATATAGTTGGTCTAAGCTTATTGGTGTAAATTGCTCTCAAAATAGTTCCTTCAAAAAATCTAAGGCTGGGATTAATTTTTTTTCATTTTTCTTTTTCAATGCTTTACTTTTAAGTTTATTTAACCTCAAAAAGACTTAAATACATTTTGATATTGTGTTATGATACAAAAATATTAAGAAGTGTGAATTTTTATAGAAAGGATTTGTCTAATCAATTTTGTTTTCAATGTTACTTGTCAGTTGTCATGATAATCATAAGTAAATTGTTAAATAATCTGTCCAATACTCTTGGAACTCCCCCACCGAGTTCTGGCACCTATGTGTATCATGATAGGCGATGTGGCGATGTATTAGATGATATATAATGAAATAGGATGCATTTTCTACCACAATGTATTGTCCACTAAGATATTTTGTAACATGATGTAACATGATACATTGTCTTTAAAGACAAATAATAATAATGAAAAATAGTAGACTTTATCTCAGAAACGTCTGTTGTACAGACAATTAAAGTTGGTTAAAAATTAAAGTATGTTTTAAAATTCACATTTATAAAACATCATTTCACGAGTATGATGAATAAAGTTTTAGAAAAGGCACTAGGGTTAGCTTGGAGAGACAATTTTAAAACCATAGTGATAAATCTCATCTGAAGCCCCTAATCACCAATTCATCTGGCAGAGATTCAAATCTTTCTCCCTTTAAGTGCATTAATTGACAATCTAAGCCTGACCACATGACAACCAGTGCTAGCCCTGGACATATTTTAGGTAATTAGACGACACCGCCCTATATGACCACATGACAGCCATTGTGAGTTTTTATTCTTGTAGCCTTGACCATATTTTAGGTCACAAGACAACATTACTCATTGAAAAAAAACTCATCTCGCAACCCAACCAATGTTCTTATAGTAGACCCAGAGCATTTCACATATTTTATAATGGCAACCTCTTACTGTAGAGCTTAAAAGGTGTGTGTATATAATTCATTTATTTTTATTCATACATTTGTCACTGTACCATAAATAGATTTTCCATTATCAACGTTGTTCAATGATTGCAAGTTCAATGATACAAAGCTTACTGTACATTGTTTAGGCATATTCTACTGGTATCATTTATAAGAATTTAATATTTAGTTAGCTAGCAAGATGGAAGACGTTCATGATAAAAGGATAGTTATTTTTCAGCAATAATTATTATCACTCTTACCTTTGGGTCACCAATAACTGCGATTCCTACTGAGAGTTTCCTCTTTTGACCTCCGCTCAGATGTTTTGAAAATGTATTAGCCTTGTCCACAAGGTCAATATCTCTTAAAGTTTTGGAAACTTCCAGGTCAATCAATGAGGGTGGAATACCCTAGAAAAAATTAACACTAATGTAACAATTCTAAATATCTCCAAATCCTACATGCTTATCGCAACTAAAACAATATTTTATAAAACTAATACAAATGCTCATGAACATTCTAAGAGATAGGCCTTTATGAAAGAGAAGATGAAACGGATATGGATATTCCAAAGCTACATGTGAGCTCTTTGTGATCTTTTACAGAATAATAATAATAGTAAAACATATGAAATTAACTTAGAAATTAACATTTGTTTAGTTTTTAATTCAGATATTCCTGAAGGGAAGTTTTCAAAGCTAAAAGTAAGAATTTTAACACACCTTTGATGGCGACTAAAACTTTGGTGTTGTTGGACACACTAGGACACATTTGTAAATTTTTGGTACCGTAGTAAAAAAAATCAATAAATCGTTAAGTTAGTATTAAAGCAGAGTAGCTACTTTTTCCAGCTTTAGTATATTAAACTAAGAAAATTTATTAATTATGTTTAAATTGTACATAACAATTGTAATGAACTAAAATATTTAGTCAGAGCATGAGGTTTAAGATGGATTATATTAAATACCCTATATTAATAATAATAATAATATTTAGCACCGTGTTTTACTACCTGTTCGGGTTATACGCTTAAGTACTAATTAAGCTAATGGATTAGGAATTAGGAGGGTTGAATTTAGAAGAAGTGAACCCGCATTTGCGTGGAGGGAGAGTGGAAAACCATTTAGGAAAAACCACCCCCAGTTCACCCGACCGAGATTCAAAACTCGATCTCCCCGTCCTCGGCGGTCGAGCTCAACACGACTAGCGTGTTAGCCAAATACGCCACCGAGGCGGGTAAATACCCTCTATAATAATAATAAAAATAATAGTTTGTATATTTGGATATCTTCTGAACGATCAGCAAAACATGTAACACTTAAAAGAGAAAGCTTATATCCACGAATTTTTTTTAATATTCCAATAAAAAGATATGGGCTGTGTTCAGAAAATTCCAGCATAATCTGTATGTCACCCCTTCTCCAAATTTATTTAAATACCTAGAGTGAACATCCCTCGTGCTAGCCCTAACTTCTTAACATATTACCTTATTGACACCTTTCACCACATTTTTAACATAACTAGCCCAACACTCAAGGACAAAGAAATCTCATTTTTCTAGGGTGGTTCGCTAACAAATTCTAGGGGGGCCAGAACACCCCAGCCCTAACTTTTCTTTCAAACTTATCCTTGTTAGCAAATAATGTTTTTAGAAAGTAGATATGTTGAGATAATGAGTGGAAGGGTAGTAAACCTACCTACATAAGAAACAAACTCCAATTCTAACTGTTGCTCTGTTATTTAAGCAGCTCTTTTCTTAGGGTGATTCCTCAAGTAGGATTTTACAGGTGATAGCAAAAATGTTTGCCTCATTTTCTTGGACCCCACTTACTCGTCTCATTCCAAGAAACATCCTTTGTTTATCAATATCATATGAATGTTTGAGAAAAGAAGTAGAGTATTTGAATTGTTGACAGAGCTTATTTTAAAATCGGAAGTTTTACAAGGTGTATCTTGAAGGTGAATATTAAAATATTCATTAACTAATAGTTGGTTGATGACATGAACAATTAAAATGTAGTAAGAGTAAAAAACTTAAACATTAGGGTTTTATACGTATTTGTGGACCCCCCTTGAAGGGGGCGTTCAACAAACTCCAGGGAGTCCAGTTAATCCCAGGGGGGTCTAGACCCCCACCTTTCTATGCCCTTGCCAACACTTATTAGAAAAGAAATATTCCTGCTTCATCAAGAAACAATATCTTTAAGTCAATGCCTCAACAATAGGCACACATCCCCTTCCTTGCCTACCTTCTCATGAATAATTAGAAATCAACTTTGTACAATGAGATGCCAAGTAAATCACCCAGTAGGTAGTGGTTTATAGATGATATTGTAATTATTTGAAAATAACCAAAATATCAATATTGTTTCTGAAATGATTAAATAATTAACCACCCATAATGACTTAGATATTTCACAACATGTACCAAATTCTTGGATATGAAATTTATATGAATGAACAAAATCCATACCAGTGCCAACTTTATTTTTTTCAAGTAATCTTGATATTCTTTGGAAATATCCTCTTTCCTACACCATGGTTACCATATCCAAACAAATATATTTTAAAAAGGAACAGTCTTTTAGTCTAGTGGTCAGTGTTCATGGCTACTAATCTATAGATCCTGGGTTTGATTCCCACTGGTACCATAGGTATTTTTCCCGAAAGGTAATAGTTTCTATGGTCTCCATGGTCTGGTTAATTAGGCTTAAATTAGGTTTAAGACTTCTAGTGACACCACATAATCATCAACTCATCGAGGCAATGTGACTACACCCAAATGGTGCTCCAACCTCAAAAGAATGTTACATATCAGCCACCGCCAGTAGGCTATAGGACCAGGAATTTTGAGCCGACAAACTCTGGTGGCATCGGGGGAAAGAAAAAAAATATACATATGCTTATATTTTAAAAAGTTGCTCAAATGAGAAATATCAACAACTATTCTAAATATTTATATCCCAGGGCTATACTAAACACATAGTAGGCAGACAAATAAATAAATCTATCTCCGTCACAGAAATAATATACAAACAAACCTCTAATGACATAGCAGTCACCAAGCCGTGCCACAAGGGCAAGAATTTCAATTCATTATACCTATTTGGAATAGAGCACTAGGCTAAATCATTGTTTAGATTAGGAGAGATAGCCAGCACACTTACCTTGGTGATACTGGAGTAGAAATTATTTAGATAGAACACTAAAAAACACACAAACACATCTTTAAGGACAAGCTTTCACTGTCACAGACAGCTTTTTAAACCAAATTTGTTATTCAACCAAGAGCATCAGTCTACTCTCTTGACCTGATGAAGTTGTCTGTGACAGTGAAAGCTTGTCCTTAAAAATGTGTTTGTGTGTTTTTTAGTGTTCTATCTAAACAATTTCTACTCCAGTATCACCAAGCTAAGTGTGCTGGCTATCCCTCCTAAGTCAAACCAATTCATTATACCTATATTTACCCGTTTTAAATGTGTGGTTGGCATGGTGCTTAAAATCAAATTGGTTTATTACTAAAATTGTAAAACAAGGAGAAAAATTAATTTTTCATGCCAAGCCCATAGTTTATAGAAGAATGAAAATGATAACACACTTCTTTTGTTTCCCTAAGCAAATAAAGAAACATATCTCTAACTTAAAGGACTGTAAAACTACGTGATTCATTTGGGAAAATGAACTGGCATAATTGATAGTTATAACTCTCTTTATTCTTCACTAGCATAAAACATCAAGAATTTACTGTATGCACTCATGAACAAATTAAACTAGTCAAACAATCCTTTCATCATTTGGAAATTAAATTTATTAAAGTCTTCCCTTTAAAGATAAAAACTATTAAGAGTAACTTTTGAAAATCTTGGTGGCAGCTCACAGGTTGTTGTGAGGGCAAGCTTGCTGTGGCAGAAATATACTAGTAGATTATTTCCTCCCATTCAGTATCAATATGTCCTGTCAAGCCAAAGCACAAATATTTGTTACTACTGTATTGCGTAAAAGGGTTGTTAAATGGACAGTGAGAGAGGAGGCAACAGTTGAATAGTAGAGTGCTATCAAGTTTTGCTTGCCCTGGACACAACCCATCAGCCTTGGACACAAACAAGGTATACACTAGACCCACAGCCTTCAGGTTAAAATGGCTTCCCTCCGCAGGATCAAGGGCAAAAAAGAGCTCATTTTAAACATTATTTCACTTTCGAGAGGACACAAATATCCATCTCGAGTCAAATGGCCGGCTTCCACAAAGCTAGGTTCAGGTAAGTGACCCAACCCCCTCTTCATGTGATCCCATCTCACAAAGAACTTATGCAGACTGACCATAACAATTATATTGGTCCCTTTATGATGAACGTGTTAAAAAGTGATTTGTTTAAAAATCACACATTTGGAAGGGCTTTTATCACTGAGCATTGACACTAATGAACCCCAGTGATGATGGACTCAACCTGGCTCAAGAAGCGCTGTGAAACTTCCATAAGAATGAGGATTTTGTGTATCCTTGCCTGTGGCCTTGAATAAACTACAACTATGAAAGTTAAGTGAAATGTTGATTTACTCTGACAGCAGCAAAGAATTCAAGATGTTCTTTAGGAGTGAGAAGGTCAAAAAGATTATCATGTTGTGGACAAACCCCTGTCATGCCTCGGATACTATGCATATCATTGGGATCCCTGTGAAAATAAAAATTAAATTATTTATTTAGTTTGAAAATTTATTTTAAACTATTTTTTTATTCAATTGGAATATAAATATGTAAGATAAGTATATTTTATTGATTTATGTTGATGTAAATTGGAAAGAAGTTCTAGAGTAAAAAGTTAAAGCTAAGAAAAATGTTTTCTAATTAATTAAAATAACTAGCTTACCTAATATCATAACCAAACACAAATGCTGTTCCTGCAGATGGAGCAGTAAGGCCTGTTAGAATGTTGAACAAAGTAGTTTTTCCCGCTCCATTATGACCTAATATGGCGGTAATCTGGCCCTCGTAGATTGTTAGGTTAATCCCTGAACAACAAAGAAAATATAACATATTCTCATGAAATCATGACAGAACTTTACACCAAATGTTATATGTAGAAATGGAAACGATGACTGGCACCATAGTAACAATATATTATTTTAAAACCCTTGAGCCCATTTACCACCCCTTAAAGAATTTATGACTGCTTTAAACAACCCTTATGAAAAAGGGGAACTATAGAAAACCAATAGTATATTTTGATTATTATTGTATTCCAATAGTATTTTTGAATTATTATTGAATTTTAATAGTAGGCCTATTTTATAATTGCCATTAACTTGTCATTAGTAAAAAAGAAAAACTAGTGGCATGTCCAATACCAATTCAAAAATGTTAATAGCTTACTATTTAGATGAATAGTATTCTAGGCTACTATTGAGGGTCCAATATTGAAATAAAAGCTAATTTTATTTGTCAATAGTAAATAAATACTTTTAGCAGTTTTTTTTTTTTAATAATGGTTGTAGAGGTGTACTAATGAAGTACAAAAAGTAAAAATAATACTATTTACATTTTTGGTAGAAGGTCTAGTTGACTAAATTAAATTGTAATAAAAACATGTTGTGTATACCATTAAAAATCAATAGTAAAAAGACAAACAATTTATATTTTCAGGGCTAGGCAAAGGCCTACAAACTTACCAGAAAACAGTGTATTTTACTCTCTTCTACTGAAGAAGGGGATTGATGTACCCCGAAAATGACATAATTATGTGTTTTAGTGTGTTTTAATTGTGAACTATGAGGCCTACAGTTTTCTGATAAGTGTGTAAACCTTGCCCTTCCATCCTCCTTTCAATGTTTAATTTAATATAGCCATTTGGCACCATTTTTTTCTTTATTTTCAATGTAAATAAGAGTTCTATTAGTTTATATCTATGATGTTATTGGCAGATGTCACTCAGTATATTTGATTTCCTAGTGATTCCTACCTCCTGTAATTTTAAAATACTGATTTAAAAAAGGTAACAATATTCAATATACCTGTAAAACAATATTTACAATGTATTACATAATAATTCTCTTAGTAGAACATGTATTTAAATTACTGATGTTTTTATAAAGTTTAAATTACATTGTGGTAATAATTTCTAATAATAACATTAATAAAATTAAAAATGAGTTGGCAAAAAAAAAATGTTTTGGGCGAATCATTGTAGTTTTTGAAGTCCTGATTATTTTGTAAAACTAAGTTTATTATTATTATTATTATTATTATTTAGCACCAGGTCTTACTACCCGTTCGGGTTATACGCTTAAGTACTAATTACGCTAATGGATTAGGAATTGGGAAGGTTTAATTTAGAGGAAGTGAACCCGCATTTGCGTGGAGTGGAAATCCATTTAGGAAAAACCACCCCTAGTTCACCCAACCGAGATTCGAACCTCGATCTCCCCATCTTTGGCAGTCAGCTCAACACGACTAGCGCGTTAGCCAACTACGCCACTGAGGTGTGTAAAACGAAGTTTCATAGGTAAGTCATAATTTCTGAAGCTTCGTGTACTTCTAGTTTAAAAAAATTAAAGTTCTAATAAATATGGAAAAACTTTTTTTTTAAATTTTAGAATAATGGTCGAGTCTCCCCCATAAAACTAGAAAATATCATAGAGTTTTCTGAAAAGCTATTGAACTACCGGTATATAGGCACCTTTTGTCCTAAATTGCAAACATGATCCAAATAATTAATAATAATAGGTTGGTAAATTGATGAGTGCTAGTAAACTTACCATTTACTGCCTTGACTTCTGGTTTCCTGCATGCATGGAAAGTCTTAAATAGATCCACTATTTTGATCGCTTCCCTGCCCTTCAATTCTCTGGCTACAGGCTCAACATCATTGTTTAACTCTTCGGCAGTGTTGAACGAACCAGACTCGCCATTTACAGAAGGGATCTGTAAAGATAAGTTGAGTTTATACTCTAAGAGCAAAAATTTAAATATTTTTGTTATACCAATTGGTAAATGTTGAGTTAAAAAAAAAAAGAAAGTTATTCAAACTGTTGAAATGATTATTTTCATTGAATTATTTTTTATGAATGCTTTTTTCCAAGTCTTGTTAGCTATAAAAAAGAACTATAGCTTGATCTCACCTTATTTTTCATTTGTTTTAATTTGCTGTAATAATGGAAATAACACTAGGTATTAGGTATTAGTTTTATTTCTTTAAGAATATTTTCAGGAATTACTTTCTGCAATAGGTGTTGGCTGGAACTGCCATTGGTAAGAGTTTAGTAACAGTCACATTTTTGTTGGTATATTATGAGAATGAATACCTGTGTGTTCTTTATTTTTGAAATATCTACCAAAATAGAAATATAAATTGAAGCAAAATCTTGCCACACTTTGATGTTCCTTCTTGACTTTCTTAGGACTTATCAACACCTCATCTTCCTCTATCCTTCCACCATTCTTTCTCCTTTAATCACTTTCATTATGTTCCTCTCACTTGTACACTTTATACTATCTGCTCCCCTCTCTCTTTCTTGGCCTACCTTGCAATCCTTTTATTACTTAGTTCATCTTCATCATTCTCTTTGGCATCCATTTCTTTTCCCTCTTCATTACATGATCATACCATCTCAGTCTTGCTTCTTCTACTATCTCATGTACTAATTTTACCCCCACTTTTCCTGAATACCTTAATTCCTAATCCTGTTTTGCCTCATGACAGATAACATGTTCCTCACAAACTTGATTCCCATGGACTGCACTTCCATGGGAATCAAGTTTGTTATCTTACATGCAATATCTATATTTCTGTTGCAGATGTGACTATGGGTACAAAGTACATCCTATAAAGAGCACTTCCTTACATTTTAAGGGCACGTCTCTTATTCATAGCAGGTTTCTTACACACCTATAAAACAAGTGTCCCTGCAGCCCTCTTCATATTATAGCCTCTCTACTCCCACCTTTCGCCCTCAATCACACTTCCGATGTATTCTACACACTGTACCTTTCTTAGCTTTACTAGGCCTTATCCTCTTTCTTGTCATTACCATAACTTCATACTTTGTCAAGCTAAATTTCACTCCACACTCTTTCAACTTCCTCATTCCATCCCCGTAACTGTTCCTGTACTACCTATTCTTTCTTTCCCCCATACCATCAAGTCATCAGCAAACATCATGGCTTTCATTCTTTCTTCGCAGAGTTTCCTTGCCAATGTAGTTATGACCTTTTCCATTACCATTACAAATAGTAGTGGTGAAAAATCACTTCCCTGCTTCACTCCATTTTTTATTTGGAACCCCTACCTCCACCCCTTCTCCATCTTGACACAACTCAGATTATTATTATACACACTCTTCATTTTCATTAAAACTCCTCTTTCCAATCCAGACTCATCCATCACTTTCCAGACTTCATTTCTATATACATTATAATTAGCCTTCTCCACAACCATAAATACCATCACCAAGTCCTTCCTAAATTCATAACTTCTTTCCATCAGCTATTATATAGCAAAGATCAATCCTATTAGAGGGCTCTGTTCCCTAAGTTTGTGCTGTTCCTCTCTATAGTTTCCTTTCATTTTCTATCATATTCTCTTTTCCAGTATATTCTCATATCTGTTTGTACAGTGGCACACAAGTGTTATGTTATTCCCCTATAATTCTTGCTTCATCCTGTCTTCTTTCTTAAAATTCGGTACTATAATTCCTTCCTTCAAGTGTTCTCACCACCCTGTATAATCAATGTATTCCTACTTCTAGTGCAGCTTTTATATTATCATGGTTAGTTCACTCATACCTGGTGCTTTCCCCAGTTCCATCCTTTTTAGTGCATCCTCCACCTTTATCCATGGGAGACACATTTCCTCCTCTTTTACTAGTTCTTCATGCACCTCTGATTCACTCACATTCCTTTCATCTTTCAGGTTCAGCCTTTTCTCAAAATTTCTCATCCATGGTTTCTTTTCTTCTTCTCTTGTCTTCATCATTCTTCCTTCTTCATCCATCATTCTAACTTCTTGCCTTTTCTTTATCCTGTTTCTTATCTGGCTATATAACACCTTATTACTTCCTTCCATGTCACTTTCCCACAGCTCTGTCCATTTTTGCACCCAATCCTTCCTGGCTTCCCGTACCACCCACTATGCTCTTCTCTTTTTCTCCCTATATACTTCCTCTGTTTCCTCATTACTGTTACTTATTCTGAATAATTTATTCTTCTCTTCCACTGCTTTTTCACCCTGTCACTCCACCATGGTTTCTTCTCCCGTATACCACCTCAGCAGCTCCCACCAAACGTATCTCAAACCTTTCCCATTCCACATACTTTGCATCTCATTCTTGGGCATTAGGTTTCTTGTTTTTTCTTAGCTACATCTCTCTTTCGTCTTCATTTTTAAGCCTCCATATCCTTATTCTTCTTTCTTGTTTTGCTACTTTTCTCCTACATAACCCATCCGTCTATGTCTGCCACCAGCAGCCTGTGGCCTATTTAAGGATATACCTGGTGTTACCTTGATATTTATAGTCTGCCTTTTCATTTCTTTGTCCATGAGGAAGTAATCTATCACCAATCCTTGCTTCCCATCCCAACTGTATGGCTCTCTCTTTACTTCTTATACCAAATGTTTGCCACTTTCAATTTATTTCTTGCATATAACTCCAACAGCCTTCTGCATTCCTCATTCCTCTTTCTCCATTAGCCGTTTCCTAGCAAGTCCTCGAACCCTCCTTTCTTTTTTCCTAATTTTGCATTAAAATCCCCCATTACTATTCACCACTATTTTCCTATTTGACTCTCCAATTCTTCCCTGAACTTTTCCTTTTGTCTTGTTGGGCACCCTA
Organism: Timema genevievae; assembly: GCA_902155825.1. Lineage (NCBI taxonomy): Eukaryota > Metazoa > Arthropoda > Insecta > Phasmatodea > Timematidae > Timema > Timema genevievae. The sequence continues at coordinate 83,239 of CABFWO010001840.1, forward strand.
CTTGTGATGCATTCACTTGTATCACCTTCAGCTTTTTTCCTCTATTGTTAATGCCATCTTTATCATCCACTTATTCCTCCCTTCCACCTCCATCTGTAACCCTTCTCTAAGTCCACTCCATTACTCCCTTCATTGTTTCCAATCCAATAAAAAATGTATCCTTTCCTTAATTCTCTCATGCCTCTCCCTCTTTACTTGGTTTCGCTGAAATTAATAATATACATATAAAATAGTTGTTAATAATCAAATATCCACATCAGGAGTCATGCACTATAAGGTGTTGAACTCACTTAGGTTGAATCCCAATTAGCAAAGAGTTGAGGTATGAATCCCGAATAAGAGCATTTATGGGGTGGTTTATGCATGAGATTTTGAGTGGAAATATACGCTTATAGGAGAATGTTAAGAAAAATTATTCTTAAAAACATCTTATTTGAAAGTAAATAATTTGGTAAACCAATCTGATACATCTTCAAATGCCAAATTGTTCATATACACAGCATTTACAATGATAGTAAGAAAACAAAAATTCTCTTATTTTGGTGTCTCGGTAGTAGTTCTTTAGTTACACTTGTGTCGAGCTTATGTTTATATTTTTTTGAGCTTGACATAATATAATACAAATTGAACACTAATAATATACTACCAATTATACTTACTTAAAACAACAATAATCAATGCAGTTTGGCATCATATTAAGAAACCTTGAGCTAACTAGTAATGCTCTTCAACCTTTGTGTATGATCCCAAATTTTCAAAGTTATGAAATAGTGTATTAGGTAATAGAGAGGGAGTGATTTAGGAGGAGGATCCAGTAAACATACATACATTACCAAATATGTTTCCGACAGTTGTTCTCTTATTTAAGCTGGTATTTCGGCCTTTGGAGGCATGAATACAGGATATTATTAAGTATATTTTACAAATAAACTCTTACTCCAAATCAAGGCTCTGGTTGCCGCTAGTTCCTTATCTCTAAACATTGAGATACTTCCCCCAAACACCTCCTTAAAGTTTGTCAGTTGTTTTCAAAATAACCCTGTACAAGGATATATATATAGCTTCTTGTCGAATGGGTGTAAAATTTATTCTTTTTAGTCATCTAAGTAATTTTTTTTAGCATTGTGTCTTATATGATCTTCGTTGTCGTTATCATTATCATTATCATTATCATTATCATTATCATTATCATTATCATTATTATTATTAGTAGTAGTAGTAGTAGTAGTAGCACCGCGTCTTACTACCCGTTCGGGTTATATGCACTTACGCTAATGTGCCATGGTAGGGTGATTGTGAGATGAAATGGAGGACCTACAGTTTAACGTGGAATCCGAACCATAGTTGAGGCCTGGCATTCCTTACATTCACAGGTTGTGATTAATATACATCTTGTCAGAGGTGAAGGAAGGGTTTGGCAGTCAGATAAATCTGTGCCGGGACCGAGGATTGAACCCCGGACCTTCAGCACAAAATTGTGTCTTATAACTCGCTGGGGTTATGAACCTATGTACTAATTACATTAATGGGCTAGGAAAGATAATGGTTGAATTTAGAGGAACCCACATTTGTGCAGAGATAGGGGGAAACCATTTAGGAAAAACTACCCTCTGTACTACACACAGCCAGGATTGAACCCCTATCTCCCACTCATAATTAGTCTAGTATATTGCAACCTTATAGCATGTAGCCATCGAGGTGAGTCTTAGTGATTTAGCTAATATAGGATAAACCCCATATAAATGCACATGGATTTGAAACTGGAAACAGTTTTTCAGGTCATAACACCTTGTCACATGCAACTTGTCACCAATTTAAACATGGTAAAAGAAATACATGTCAGGTAGTGTGCTCTACTCTATTCAATTAAACTAGTAACCTACACATTTTATTTTGTGCAAAAAAAAATCAACATTTCATATAGCTTTATCAATATTTTCTGGCCCAAAATCATCTACAGTACAGTGTTATTGTTTGGGGCAATCTAAATTAACTTATTATAGACATTCAAAGATACAATAATTGTTTAATATGATAAGAGGCTAAGTAAAATCTTTTCTCAAAATTAACTTATAATTATTTTTCAAGCTTACCCTAGGTGTGGTTTTCTTTGGACACCAAAATCCTGGAGAAAAACAAAACCACGGTGTCCTTTTCGTCCCATGTTCACCTTAAAAAAAGATTTAAAAAATGAGAATCAAAACAATTTTAATTAATGTGGAGATTATAAAAGTATAGCTGTTTGGGAACTAACTCTTGGGCACAGACAAAGCATACACCAGACACTCAACCTTAAGGTAGATTTGCTACGCTCCTTAATCCAGGTTGAGTCCTTGGGCACTGAGGAGTGTTAGTTGCATTTCTCAATGATAAAAACACTTCCAAGTGAAACAACTCACTTTCAAATTGTTCGTGGCGGTATGAAAACAATAGTTCAGGTATCAGCAATGCCCCACCTTAACCCCCGCTCTTAGTTGTGGTATTTGAAGATTCTTTACAACTAGATAGTTTGTTAGCATTCACTTGAACAAAATAAAATGACCATTGTATTCTATATTCTCTTTGTAATTTGCAGTCTGTATAGTCTCGTTTGGGGTGTTGGTTTATGGGAAGGGGGTGGAACCTAGCTTTGTGAAAGCCTGTTTATTGATTTATTGACACTAATAGGCAATTTTCGTTTGTTGTCTAGTAAAATCATCCTAGAAGTGAACTGTTTTAAAAAATGCCTGCTTGATATTAACCTGGAGGCTGTGCATCTGGTGTATACCTTTTCTTTGCCCTTGGGGCAGAGTTAGTTACACTAAACTTGCATATTACAAGGAATACCATGCACCACTTTTAATGTCACATTTATTATAGCTACCATGCATATGATTTAATTCTATCAAGCTCATTATTAGTGGTAGTGGTAGTGGTAGTGGTGGTGGTGGTGGTGGTGGTGGTGGTGGTGG